>SKCR01004634.1:0-26274 GCA_019454045.1 Zanthoxylum bungeanum | reverse complement strand
TCAACATAGCATTGTAAGTATGATTCCGCCATACTTCAGGTTTATATATATTCTTTGTTGTATTTCATGTATGCTTAATCTTTCCTTGGGACATATTATAGAAACCAACAGCCGATGTATTGGTTCTTGTTGTATTGATTCTGGCCACAGGCCAGGTTAATGATGTTACGAATACATCATGCCGAAATTTCGTTAGAATCAGAGGCTTATAGAGATGGGTTTTCCTATCTCCTGCCGGTAGCATCCTGGTCTAGGCGGGATGTTCAATTGGTATCTGAGCATGGTTTAAGAGTCAGAGTCAGTAGCATGGTTTAGAAGTCAGTGACTGCAATTGCGGGGATCCAGCTGTCGGAGATTGTCTTCAGTTTGGTAAAGACCACATAGGTCTTTGTATGTATCTTATATGAATTTTTGATATGAATTGATGTTATTCAGTGCCTTGTTTGCTTGAATATGGGTCCATGAGTGACTCATTTGTTGTGAATAGATTTGCTATCTTTATATAGAAAGATATGGGATTAAGTTAGCACTCTGGCGGTCTTTCAGATCAGAGAATCAGCCAGAATCAGATAGTATCAGTTTAGGGCCCTTGTGAGGCCATAAGAATTGAGATCAGAATCAGAACAGTACAGTTAGAGATAAGAACCAGATCAGTATAATCAGGGTTGAGAATCAGATCAGCATAGTTAGTTTAAAGCCGTAGATGAGCTATTGTAGATTCTAGTTTATGGATAACAGTTAGCTTAGAGTTGAGATAGAGAAGTAATATCAGTAGAGTTTAGAACAAGATAGTTTCGGCGTATGTGACCGGGTATGTATTAACAGATATAGTGACGGAGAAATTTCGAGGACGAAATTTTTATAAGGAGGGGTGAATGTAACATCCCGGATTTTTAGAACTGTTCCAGGAGATTCCCGGACGACTGTTTTAGTCTCGGATCATTAGGATAAGGAAGAATAAGAGTTTAAGTGAGGTAATATGAGTTGGAATATCATTTTAGGAATTTTCGTCGCGTTGGAAAACGCGTGGGATTAAAAGTCGATTACGTGATTTTCGTAAAACGCGTAAAGTTTCTGGTTTTGGACACGAGCATGGAAAACGAACTCCGATCGAGCTGATTTTTAGACCATTGGACTCGTTTTTCCGATACGAACAACTTTCGTGTTGAACACTTTTTCGAAATCGCATCAGAAAGGGCTCCGAATTGCGAATTTCTAGAAGGATCTAGACAGGGGCTGTTTTGTAATTTTCGCAGGGACTAAATTGATATTTTCCAGAATGGTATATAAAGCCTTAAAGTTTCCAAAAATCACAAAAATGGCAAACGTTTCTCCCTTCACCCACCCGACCCCCTCCCCCCAAATTTCACCCTTGGTCGCGCCGGCCACTTCCCGGCCACCGCAGGCCGGCGCGATGGTCAGGAAAGGAGCGCCCGGCCACCCTGCGTCTGTGGGTGGCCGGCGGCGATGCAGATACGCCGGCGAACGGCAACAAGGAGAGGTTAAAGGCGCGATGGTGGGTTTCCCGATCCCGGCTCGTCGGGCCGTTTCACGACCCGAGCCACCCGCCAAATCGAAGCCTTTGACGAGTACTACGAGTATGCGGAGACGGATTTGCCGAACAACGGCCGGAATCGCGCAAAACGAGGGAAGAAGGCTCGGTGAACAGTAAACCCATGTCGAACGGTAGCTCCGATCGGAATTTCGTCGACACCATCGCGTTCGTATGGCCGAGGGGAGTCCGGATATGGCCTCGGAATTTCGTTACGACTCTTCGTTTAGAAATTGATATTTTAAAGTGTATCGTATTATATTCGGATGTTTCCGGTAGTTTCGTAATTTAGCGAATTGCATGGTTATGAATTGGATATGTCTTAGTATGTTAAAACGATAAATGTGGTAGAATCCGGGGTGAAACGGACGAGATATGATCAATCCGGTAGTAATGGCGAGATTCCGGTAAAACGGCGTTTCTTGCGCGATTGAGTATAGATGATCGTAAATATAGTTATGATGTAATTATGGTATTGCGAGGGTAATTGGGTAACTTCGGTTTAGTTCGGAGGGTTCGAGACCCTTCCGTAGCGTTTGCGGAAACTTTTCCGTAAGTTTTGCCGCAAACGCGTAGAATGAGAATTTGACATATCTAGTTGGTTTAGAATAGCAAAGTGAGCATGTATTAGAGTAACGAAACTTAAACCGTAGAGTCGGGGAGGATTTGAGGATTCCGAGAGAATCCGCAGTTTATAGTTGTTGAGTAGAAAGTTCCGCAAATAGCGATTCTGACAGTTGATGTGATTTGTTTTGGCAGATCGGACCCGGATCGCGGGCACTCGCCTAGTCAGGTAAGTAACTCATGCTTTGACTACGTAGGAAGTTATCGTTGTACGAGAGTAATATTATAATAAGTTATATATATAATCATATGCTAGAAACTTGTATATATAGAAATGATCGTAGAAGGAATATGCTAGTGAATTTGTACACAGACATAGATAAGAGCATGCAACTATAAGCAGAGATATGAGATTAAGATAGACAAGGCATACAGAAGAAAAGAGAAACATATGTAGGTATAGACTTGTATATATATATGGATGGAGCATATGAATAAGGTTATGTTCATAATCATAATTATTTGAAACCTGGGTATGGGATTAAGTTTACAAACTAATAATTATAAAGAAGTAGGCATATAAGCATAAAAGCGGATAAACATGCATGGGGACCTAAGCAAATTATCATATTGTAAATATGGACTTGAAGTATAAGTATCTTAATATTGGTTTAAATGAACAAGGTATATTGTATATAAACATATGAAAATGAGATCCTAAACATGTTGGATTATAATCATGTAGTTTAAATGTATGATTATCGAGATAGCTTTATATGGATATGGAGTTTGCATGTATGCGTAAATATATAGGATTATGTATCAGTTATATTGAGTTATTGATAAATCGAGCATGAGTAAAATATGGTTTTAAAAAATGAAAAAGCTATCAATGAGACACACACACAGATACTTTAACGGATCAACTAGGTTATGTGAAAAGTCAAGAACGCTGGAAATAGCTAGAAAGTTGATACAATAGGTATAATCATAATGAGTATGTGAGTTGAGGCGTTTGGGCATGTAAGAGAGTAAGTGTAGAACTTCACACAAGAATGAACATATATAGGCGCACTTAGGAGTATAAGTATTAAAGTATGCACATGAGTTAAAAACAGTATGTATATTACCGAAGGGTGTAGGTAAGTTCGTATATGGTAAGTACGTGTTTTGCATGATAGTATTTTAATAAATGTCTAGATAAACATAAAGTGTACATGTTTATGATAATTTGTAAATGAGTTTATGATTTGAGAATTTAATGTTTGCATATATGCGGTGCTTATTGTGTTAGGATAAATTTGATGATGTGGGTATGTACAATTATGGAAATGGTTATATTAGAATTATGTTTGATTAGTGAAAGTATATGGACATGCATACGTACGTGTATGACATCATAAGAAAGCATAGCTAGTATAAGAAGTAGTATAGAGATGCATATGCATTTATATACGTGAGAATATTTTCGAGAATTCAAAGTATTTTCAAATAAATGTTTTCAAGAATGAAAAGCATTTCAAATGAATGTTTTCAAGAACTCAAAGTATTTCAATGAATGTTTTCAAAAGCTTTTGAAGAACCGTGTTATGGAAAGATGCTTCTTCTATTTTCAAGATTTTATTAAGTATGAGTTTTCTGATTTTCGGGGCATAAAGGAAAAACTCACCCCAGTATGTAACTTCAGATACAGCTGGAATTGACGGATACAGATAACATGTGCACATGTTGAGGACTGAGGGGACGCTCTCAGATCCTGCCAGATGGGCTAGAGGGACGGCGAGATATCACTGTTGGATAATATGACCCATAGCGTCACTATTTGCACAGATCATTGTGTTGTTGTAGCAAATCAACTATGTAATAAGGAAATTGCACTCTCATCATTTGTGATTAGATCACCATAGATATATAAATGAAGAGAGTCCCTATGATTAGTTCCTGGATTGAGATGATATGAGACAGTATCAGTCCACGAAGGATTAATCATTAAATATCCCTAGCCGTAGTATTATCGAGACTGGACATCGATAATGCGGAATAAGCTAGTATTGCACTTGTGTGCGTTGTGAGGGCACAACGGCATAGTTCTCATATATATATAAGTGTTGGATACTTATGCAAGTGGCGATAGGAGGTCGTGTTTCACCGATGGTACGGGAAACAGCTTCGCTCTGGATAGACCCTTCGGAATCCCATTGGTATTATGAATATGTGTCTATGGGAGGCCGAAATCAAGGTAGGTGTGTATAGTCTTAACCTGAGACTTACATCGCTAATGCTTACGACAATCGATATACTTTAGTTGAGGTCGTCTAGGACTGTAACTAGTTCTGTGTACGCCAATGCCGGGTAATATTGAGAATCGTAGTGTATTGGATGTGATGTCAAGACGGAAGTATCACTCCAGTCATAGTGGAGATGATGTCACGCAGGATACGGTATTAGTGCTCTTAAGAGATGCGCATCCAATCATGATATTATGACCAGGTCATGAATATCCGATTATAGAGACTAGTTACCAAACATCCGATATGTTTTTCGGACGGGGCAAACACTTATCCAGCCCCAGCCCTAGCACGTGATTATCCGATACTGGGCCGATATGCACAATACATTAGTATACTACGCTTGATACAGATCTTAATATTCTTAAATGGATATGTCCGGAGAATTGGGTAGACTTGGTGCTTTGCTAGGAGTCGACCTTGTCTCGTAAATCGGTAGAACGTAGTACTTGGTACGTACGTGATTCGGATACTCCGACGACCGTATTTACTGCCAGATTATCCGGGGATGTCATGGGTCGCTTCCCGATAATCCACCGATGACGCACAACTCGCACTCTTGAATAATCTGGGATTATAATAGAAGAGAGAGAAAATTAATCTAGGATTAATAACGGAGATATTTTATCCCGGGATAAAATGTCGTCTAAAGAGAGAGAACGATTAATTTGGAATTGATCGATAAATTAATATATTCGATATATTAAATGAAATTAGATTTCGACGCGGAATTAAAATTAGATTTTAATTCGGGCAAACGAGTTAATTTAGAATTAATTCGTTAGCGACGTAAATAATAATTTCGCCAGGCGCAATTATTTATTTAAATTCGATTGAATTAACGACGTCGCGACGTAAACTCGGTATTTCGGAAATATCGAACCCGAACGCGTGAGTGCACGTGGGCCCACTTTCATTTGGAAACGTGTGGGGCCCACATGACACATGTCATTCTAATGCTTTGCATGTAGATTGTGTACATTGCACTCAATGTCATTGCATGGAGTTTGAGTGTTTGACACTCTAAGCCATTGCATGTTTTGTGTCATAATTTTTATTATTAATTTAATAAAAATTATGGCATAAATATAATTGATTTTTGGTAAATCAATTTAACTTAACACAAAACTTCTTCTCTCTCATTTCTCTCTTCTCTCACGCCCAAATGAAGAAAATCTTCACTGGTTTGGAACCAGAAATGGCGTGAACAAAGGGAAGCTAAGAGTGGTTTCTCATGGTGAGAAATCAAGTGCTAGCACACTTACAAGTCTTGCGAAGGTGGTAGGGAGGTTCAACCATGAGGCGGGACTCATCCGATGGAGTTTGGAGCTTCGTTTTGAGACCCGAAACTGCCAAGACAGTGAGCATGGACTGCTGCAGTGGGCTTACAAAGGCAGTGCGTTTTTGGGCATGATTCGTCTTCAAATCGACATAACCGATCAATGTAAGTATTCCGCTATCTTCATTGGTGTATTCACGCATGTTTTCATGTCTTGATTTGATCTTGGGACCTTAGAATTTACCAACAATCACGCCCCTAGAACCCCAGATTATGAGACAGCAGTGGCATGCTTTGGGGGACGGCGATATGTAACGCCCCAAAGTCATGGATTTGCAGTCCTGCCTCCAGATTAGCGTATGGAGGGACGGACGATACGTAACGCCTCCATGCGTCAGTTTTTCCACAGATACCTAGATACCAGTTTTTGAAAAGAGTTTTGAAATATTAAGTTTTCAGAAAACAGTTTTAATGACATGGTTTTCAGTTCAGACACATATTATAGCTTTAAACACAGTCTCAGATTTCTTTGGAAACAGATTTCAGTTTTCAAGGATGGTTTTCAGTCTTCAGTTACAGCTTTCAGAAAGAACTCTTTAGAAAAGAAAGTTTTCCAGAAGTATCAGTTTTATAAGGAATTCATAATTTTAATACAGAAATTAGTTTCGAGTAAAGTTTTCAACTCAGTATTCTGCATAGATAATTTTATAGAATATGTTCATAAAGGCACAACAATTTAAAGTAAAGTTTGATTTACGGTTTCTGTATATAAATCATGCATTCGAATGAGTTATTTGTGATGTATATATATTTGAGATAAATGCATTGTGGCGTTGGTATCTTTCGCATATGAGTGCATCAGGAAAGATATTTAAGTAACACTTCATAGAATCATGACTTTTTCATTGAAAGATGTGCATGGTTAATATAGATATGTGACATGTTTATACAGAATTATCTTATCGTAAGATTTTGATGCCTGATAACATATTCATGTGACATTGAAGCTAAGATCTAGATTATATGACGGTCGAAGATGGTTGTATGATAGAGAAGATAATTTAAACTCCGATTTGATGATATTTCAAGATAATAAAAGAGAGAAAGTTATTATAAATGTCTGCATCAGATTAATAAAGAGTACAGAAGTAAGTTAAGAGAAGAATCAGACTAGCGCAGTAGAAGTATACTGGATTATAGTCTGTTAGTTAGTAAAGTAGAATTTGACATTTTGATATGAAGTTTGGATACGGACGTAGATAATAGAAGTTAATGAACACAGGTGTTTGTTCCCAGGAAAAGACTTAATCAAGTAATATTGAAATAAATGGATATACGATATTAAGTCAAATCTAAATTGTTTATGTTTGCATGGTTGCTTACTGGGTCAATATGACTCACATCTTTATGTTGCGGTTTTACAGTTAATAACATAGGTTTCGGTGAAGACTTTGAAGACGGTAGATCGCCCCATTTGCAGTCAATGGAGTCCTGGGTCGAGCATGGGTCCTCACGGCCCTGTGTACAGTTTTTTTTGTACTTGTATTCTTATTTGTATAAGTCATGTAATAGTATAGTTTTGTTTGAGTTCTGGCCGGAGGCCAATTAGTTTATATTTTGTTCTTTGAGTTCAGGCCTAAGGCCTTGATATTGTTGTTGATGTTCCGGCCTGAGGCCGATGTATTGGTTCTTGTTGTATTGGATTCTGGCCACAGGCCAGGTTGCATGATGTTACGAATACATCATGCCGAAATTTCGTTAGAATCAGAGGCTTATGGAGATGGGTTTTCCTATCTCCTGCCGGTAGCATCCTGGTCTAGGCGGGATGTTACATAATGACTTTGAGTGTTCCACACTCTAAAGTCAAAAGTCCATCACAAGTCCATCAAGTCACATTTACTTTAATAAAGTGACATGTTGTCATTTCACATTACTCAAAGTGACAAGTGATTTGACGCTTGATGCGACTAATGATTTGACGCTTGATGTGACTTGCGTCACCACACTCGAATTCGAAATACGAATGCGCTCGCAATCATACTCGGGCTCGGGTTCGCAAATTCTAAATTAATGATTTTTCCGTCGCGTCGTAATTAAATGATTACGCCTAGCGAATTCACTATTCACATCGCTAACGAATTAATTCTAAATTAATTCGTTCGCCCAAATTAAAATCTAATTTTAATTCCGCGTTGAAATCTAATTTCGTTTAATATATCGAATATATTAATTTACCGATTAATTCCAAATTAATCGTTATCTCTCTCTAGACGATATTTTATCCTAGATAAAATATCTCTGTAATTAATCCTAGATTAATTTTCTCTCTCTTCTATATAATCCCAGATTATTTAAGAGTGCGAGTTATGCGTCATCGATGGATTATCGGGAAGCGACCCATGAGATCCCCGGATACGTTGGCAGTAAATACGGTCGTCGGTGTATCCGAATCACGTACGTACCAAGTACTACGTTCTACCGATTTAACGCGACAAGGTCGACTCCTAGCAAAGCACCAAGTCTACCCAATTCTCTGGACATATCCATTTAAGAATATTAAGATCTGTATCAAGTGTAGTATACCATTGTATTGTGCATATCGGCCCAGTATCGGATAGTCACGTGCTAGGGCTGGGGCTGGATAAGTGTCTGCCCCGTCCGAAACACATGTCGGATGTCTGGTAACATAGTCTCTATAATCGGATATTCATGACCTGGTCACAATATCCTGATTGGTTGCGCAACACTCAAGAGCACTAGTACCGTATCCTGCGTGACATCATCTCCAATATGACTGAAGTGATACTTCCGTCTCGACATCACACCCAATACACTACGACTCTCTGATAAACCCAGAAGTGGTGTACGCAGAACCGGTTAAAGCCCTGTACCACCAAGACCAAAGTCTACCGATTATCGCAAGTATTAGCGATGCAAGTCTCAGGTTAAGACTATACACCCTACCTTGATTTCGGCCTCCCATAGACAATAGTCATAATACCAATGGGATTCCGAGGGGTCTATCCAGAGCGAAGCTGTTTCCCGTACTATCGGTGAAACACGACCTCCTATCGCACTTGCATAAGTATCCAATACTTATATATATGAGAACTATGCCGTTGTGCCCTCACAACGCACACAAGTGCAATACTAGCCTATTCCGCATTATCGATGTCCAGTCTCGATAATACTCCGGCTAGGGATATTTAATGATTAATCCTTCGGGGACTGATACTGTCTCATATCATTCTCAGTCCAGGAACTAATCATAGGGACCTCCTTCTTCTTTATATATATATATGGTGATCTAATCACAAATGATGAGAGTGCAATTTCCTTGTCACATAGTTAATTTGCTACAACAACATAATGATCTGTGCAAATAGTGACGCTATGAGTCATTTTGTCCAACAGTATCCAGATTAAGTCAAATTAATAATTAATTACCAACCAACCAATCAGGCGGTATCCAGTTTAGTCAGGTTAAAACCAATTTAAATAATTACCAATCACCAATATGGCGGATCCTGGTTAAGTTAGGTTTTAACAAGTTTATATATTATAAATAAGAGAGATTAATCTAAATATTAGTAAGAAAAGTTTTACCATTTACCCAGCAAAGGGAGTTACCTCCTCATTACTGAAAAGTAAAAACTGAAAATTAAATAAAGAAAAGTATTGTGCGTAAAAGTAAATTGCGGAAAGTAAAAACTGAAAAGTAAAGAAAAGAAAGTACGAAAGTGGAAATTATTACTACTGAAAGCTGTAATAAACAAACAAGATACAATCTTCTTAGTATTCTTAAGGAATTCCTTAGAAGAAAGTAAATTTACAAATTAAATTGCTTGGTATTTATAGGCAAAATTTCCCTCCATCAAATCATATCCCCCAAATCTATTATTAATTGCTCCACTAATTACTCCACCAAATCCATTATTAATTGCTCCACTAATTTCTTATCATGTTTGGTGGTGATTTGATAATTTTTATTATTTATTTATTAATACATTTTTTTGCTTTGAAAATTACTTTAATAATTACACACAACACACTTCTGGATGGTTCATCAATTTCGGGCATGCAATCTTTAGAATTCGAATTTATTTTGTCTTTTAAAGTTGTAGATATTTGAGTCTTCTTTAATCTGGAGCTTGAATCAGCTCCATCCAATATCGGAGTAAAACGTTATGCCCAAAATACGACAGATGCGAAAAACTGGAATTTCCAAAACTACACTTCGTTAAAAACGCCCCTTTCAAGTTTCCAATCTCCAAAATTAATATGTCAAGTCCAATTTTTGCTCTTATTTGACCCACATTTCAACCTAAATGATTTCATTTTATCACAATATTATTTTATCTGCCAAATAAACTAAAACACATCAAAACATTCATCAAACCCGAAAAACTAAACAAAATATTAAGTAAAAGGGGCGGTAAATATTGACATATTTTTGCTAGTCCTCGAGCAAAACCACAAAATAAAATACAAGAAACAAATAAAATTAAACCAAGCCACATTCGTAGGGATCACGGTTGCATTTAGCATATGCAACAAGCCTTTAAACCCCTAGGTGTCCCTAGTGGACGAGTTATAGTCTCCTGAGGGCTTACAGCAACGATACCCACAAACGTTTTACAAAAGTAAAAAGATAATAAAACTAATGCACAACAAAATAAAAAGACAAGAGAAAATAGAATAAAGAAGTTAGTGACTAAACAGATGAACATCTAATCCAAGTCAATAGTTGTTTTGTTTCATTCTAAATTACCGAATAAGTAAATTCTCGGATTATTTTTACCATTCTCCATATACACAGTCGATAAAATATTAATCAGCTCATTTTTGCCCACAACAGTCACAAGTGCAGTTGATAAGAGAGTAATATTTTTGTCCTAAAGTTTTATCAGAGTTCACATCCTTTTGCAGTAATGGAATAATTTTTCTGATTTTTCTCTTTGATTTTTGATAAATTTTTTTTATATACAATATTTTCAATCTATGTAGCGAGTGTTGGGTCGGTGGCTCCCAAACCAGTTGGCTTTAGGGCACCAGGTGTTAAGACAACCCTACAGACTTAATTACTCAGACTTTAGATATATATATTTTTGCAAAATCTTTGATCCATGTAGCGAGCTTTGGGCCAGTGACTCCAAACCAGTTGGTTTAAGGCACTAGGTGTTAAATCACCCCTATGGACTTAATAACTCGGATTTCAATAGTTTTTTTTTCCAATGTTTTTTCATAGATGCTTTCTCCAATTAAACTAAAGCACTGAATATTACAAACTTTTCAATTATAGCTCTTGTCCATATGTTACCATGCATGTTGATAATACCTACTAACTAGGCATATAAAGATCCGTTTTAGTCAATTTTATGGAGAATTCACAAATTAAATATTTCAAAAGGAAATAAAAAAATTAACTGGTTTCGAAAATAGGTTTGAAATACGTCACAGGAGTGGAAACTCCTTACTCAACTATCTCTTACCAATTTCACCTTTTTAGTCAAAATAAAATACAAAAACGCAAAATATTTTTGTAATTTTTAAAAAAATTTCAATTTTTTTTATATATTTCGAAAAATTTTGGAATAAAAATAAAAACAACACTTAACTAAAAACAAGATACTGATCAACTAATTTCCTCCCCCAAACCTAAATGAGACATTGTCCCCAACGTCTTAAACAGTAGAAGAAGAGTTTAGAAGATAGTACCTAGTTAACTGAAATTCTACACGAAAGTTAAAGGTTAAGATCCAGATTAATCCGACGCCTCTTACCCCGATCGTCCTCGGACCAATTTATCTTTGAAAATATAGGGTCAACTTGTGGTTCATAGGCTAAGATTTGGTCAATTAGATCCGGAGCAGTTCTGGCAGTAAAGATGAGTTCTTTCATAGGTTTTGACACGAACCCATTTCTCCGGGAATCATCAAGAAACACACAAAGAAAATCATAAAATCCTTCAACGTTGTACAGTCCATGCGATTTCTGGTGTATGTTCAAGTTTGCCCAAGATAATACTGTAAAAATTTCCTCTAATGTACCCAAGCCACCTGGAAAAACAATAAAAGCATCAGCACAGTTAATCATTTCTACCAGTAGTTCAGACATACCTGGCACAATTAGCTCTTCTCCATTTGATGGTCCACTAAGATTTACCTCCGCCAAGGCTTTTGGGATGATTCCTAAAACGTGACTACCTCCCTCATGTACAGCTTTTGAAACGATCCTCATAAGTCCAAGATTGCCTCCGCCATATACTAAGTGCATATTCCTTGCAGCTAAGACTCAACCCAATTCTAATGTTGCCTCTACGTATTGTGGCTTAACACCAACACTAGTACCGCAAAACACACATATGTTTTCAACTCGTCATCTTGAAGTGGCTTCCATGTTTTACTCTGGATGTCTTCAAAAGTGCAATGATGAGTTGAATTTATAACACCTGAAATGGTGAGTAAAATAATAGCACTAGTACCTGCCAAATGACAATTATTAGTTAACGATAAAATAAATCGTGATAGTCAAAAAAGGTATGGATCCTGTCGGAGAAAATAAAAGAAAACAACAAAATAAATTACAATTATTAGGAAAAGACAAAGAGATATAATATCTACAAATATTTACGGCTTAATTGACGTTTATGCGTCATGGATAAGCTTCCCATCCAATTTTCTTATAAATTGGCAACAGGGTCTTTTTTAGTCAGATTCCCGAGACTTAACTGTTGTCTTTCTTTTTGGAATTGTACGTATAACACACGAATCTTGTGATACACACATCCACTGGGATGCGTCTTAATATGTCATCCAAAGACTCCTTACTCAAGCCATCCCTAATGAAATTAATCTTATCTTCGTGGTTATCAGACATCATTCCTAAAAAACGACAATGAGTATCACAAAACATACGAGCACATTTATAATAGACACACATTCTTTTGGCTCTTCTCTTTGAATTTACCAAAAGTTTCCGATTCATGTTTCTAAAGAAACATATAACCATAACGCGAAGCCACATCCATAAAGGTTACGAAATGTTCATATGCACCTTTAGCCTAGCTAGATATTGGCCCACTGACGTCACTATGAACGAGGGCTAACAGATCGGTGGCACTTTCACTTTTACTATGTATAAAGTGTTTTAGGCAATTTGCCCAATAAACTAGATTCGTAGACATTGTTTGAATAGAATCAAATCTTTCTTAGTACCCATTCTTCAAAAGTGTGGATATACGAGTCTTGTTTAATGTGTCCCAGACAACAATGCCACATATAAGTCTCAAATGATTAATTCAGTTTGAGCTATTGGTTTGTCATGTCATACGTTTGAGATTCATTTATATTCAAAATATAAATACTGTTATTCACATCTAATGTGTTTATCTCAATATCATCTTTATAAAATAAAACACTTTAGTGTTCTAGAATATAAAGGTATACCCGCAATGGGCTAAACCCTGATATAGAGATATTGTTTCTAGTCAAACTAGTTATATTATAACAATTTCCTAATTTAAGTACACACCCGAAGGGTAGTTCCTAAACTTCGGTTTCTATGGTTAAAACAGCGACTCTTGTCCCGTTTCAAATTCGTAGGTAAATCTCAACTGAATTCAGTCTCCTGCTAATCAGCAGATTCTTCACATCAGTACATATTTATGTACCACATCTAGTATCAAAAATACAATTTTGAATCTAATAGTGAACATATTTATGACAAATATATTTGAAGCCGGAGCCTTGCCCCTTTTCACTTCCTTCATGTCTGCCTTGTCCATACGACAATCATGCTTCTCGTGACCCCGTTTGCCACAATTTAGGCACACATCTTGGGATATGTCATTTTTCTTCCCAGAAGACTGTGATGATTTTTCCTTTGCCCATTTTAGAAGCTATGGCTTTGCCTCCTAGAGCATAGCCATCAACTCTTCAAGAGTTTACTCTTGGTTCATAATGAACCTGCCCCAGCTTTCGGGTAGAGACTATAAGATCAAATCTTTGGTAGTCTCGGCCACGTAGGTAATGCCCAGCTAACCTAGCTGATCGATATCAGCAATCATCTGCGACACCTAGTGCTCAACATATGCACCCTCTGACATACGCGAGCGTAAGAGCTTCTTTTGCAATTTACACTTCTAAGATTTAACAATAAATCTATGAAGGTCTTTAATTTCATCATCATGGTACAATGATCTAATCCCTAGTTTTGACGATGAAATTAAAGTGTCATTGCATCAAGCATTAAGGATTGAGCACTAAAGTTATCATCACATGAATATTCCAAATATCATGTTCTATTATTTACTCAACTTTGGGCTTAGGCCCAAGAGGTTGCTCTATCTAATGGAGTAACTTCTTAGTTCCCAGTACTA
Organism: Zanthoxylum bungeanum; assembly: GCA_019454045.1. NCBI lineage: Eukaryota > Viridiplantae > Streptophyta > Magnoliopsida > Sapindales > Rutaceae > Zanthoxylum > Zanthoxylum bungeanum. The sequence goes on along the minus strand of SKCR01004634.1, from coordinate 12,211 downwards.
TCATAAGGTTTTATTCCAAATTTGAAAATTAAAGTCGCTTAATGACATTTTCACACAGGATTATGTTTAAACGCTAATCTTTCAATTATCTTGATTGCTATAGTCCAACTATCTAATCAACGATTTCGTGTACTATTTAATATAATGATTACTATAGTCTAACTATATAATCAACTATAATTTGATTGGTTAAATTAAAATATATTGATTACTATAATCCAATTATATAATCAACTATGAATTAAATAGTTTGAATACAGTCCAACTGTTTAATTTAAAACAAAGATTAAAGATTATTCCAACTAATATATTTATTAAATGACGAAAAATTGAAATGAGCGCGTATTGGCAAGTAACTAAACAAAATTACAAATTTAATACTTGCCTCCCACTAATTTTCGGCGAGCCTCTAACCCTCTGTTGAGTACTCGGGAAACCTTATTTCCTAGTTGGCTAGGATCCCGTTAAATAACACACAACCTTGACTTTGGCCAACAAGCTGTATGATATTTAACTAGGTAGATCTCTAACATCAATTAAATCTCATCCAATTCCTAGATCCAGTAGGTGGACATCCAAGTCCGAAACATATATCTAATAAATGACAATATATCCAATATATTTTCCTAACCTTTTTCCTCTGAATCAACTAAGCCTTGGCTTTGGCACAATAAACTTAATGATTCCAGTTAAGCGGGACCCATTGACCTTGGAAAGTTTCATAATCGATGTCGATGGACAAGAAGTGATCATGACTTTGGCCAACAAATCACAACTTGGACAAGACATGCGATATGGAACAAAGCCTTCATGATTCAAACACATCCGCGATGGACAAAGGCCTTGACTTTGGCCAACAAACCAGTGCCAATCATGGATCTTGAGAATGAATCATTCAATGGAAAGAAAAACGGTTAATATATGTTGAGGGTTTTTCGCGTAATTGGCAACCAACTAATTATCTTTGATTAGGTCTCATCATACACCCTTATGTTGGGTTTCTACGATCTAACCGAGATCGATTCAAGCAAGAAAAACATGTGCGAATACAACAACGAAGTTGCGGAATACTTACATTGATCAGTTGAGCGATGTGAGGAACAAAATCTTCAAGCTTTTCCCTCCTAGGGCTCACGGCATTTACAGGTTTTGGCTCCTCCAAATTCGGCCATGGTCCTTCATCAAGCTCCAAGCTTTGTTTGATGATTCCATACTCACGGGTACGGTTACCTATCACCTTCGCAAGACTCTAAAGTGTGCTAGCACTTAGTAATTTTTGCCACAAAAATCACTATGCTTCTCCTTCAATCTCACGGTGAAAACCAGAAAAAAAGAAAAGGAAGAAGATGGTCCATTGGCCGTGAAGATGGAGAGAAGAAAGAGAGAAAATGTGTTATGTATTTGTTAATTGATTTTCCAAAAATAATTAAACATATACCACTTTTCAATTTCAAAAAGTCAAAGGCAATAAAGCCTTAACCACTTCCATCAATCAATCAAGTGATAAATTGTCACACCACTCAAAGTGACATGTGGTTTGACGCTTGATGTGACTAATGATTTGACGCTTGATGTGACTTGTGGGCCGCACTTAAGTTCGCAATGCGAGCGTGCCCGTAAACATTCCCGGGCTCGGGTTCGATAATTCCAAATTAATGAATTTTCCGTTGCGACATAATTAAATAATTATGACTAGCAAAATCACTATTCATGTCGCTAACGAATTAATTCTAAATTAACTGGTTCGCCCAAATTAAAATCTAATTTTCATTCCGCGTCGAAATCCAATTTCGTATAATATATCAAATATATTATTTTATCGATTAATTCCAAATTAACCGTTCTCTCTCTTTTATTAATATTTTATCCCAGATAAAATATCTCCGTAATTAATCCCATATTAATTTTCTCTCTCATCTAATTAATCCCAGATTAATTAAGTGCGAGTCATACGTCATCGGTGAATCTTCGGGAAGCGACCCATGAGATCCCCATATATGTTGGCAGTAAATCCGGTCGTCGGACTATCCAAACACGTAAGTACCTAGTACTACGTTTTTACCGATTTACAAGACAATGTAGGCTTCTAGCAAAGCGTCATGCCTACCTAATTCTCCAGAAATATCCTTACAGAAATATGTGATCTATATCAGGCGTAGCATACGTAGTATTACGTATTACGATCCAGTATCGGATGTCACATGCTAGGCATGGGGCTTGAATTGTGTCTGCCCCGTACGAAGAACATATCGGATCTATGGTAACTAGTCTCTATAATCGGATATGCATGACCTAGTCATAATATCCCGATAGTTGCAGCATATAAGAGAACAAGTCTCGTATCCTACGTGACCATCATCTCCACTATGACTGGAGTGATACTTCCATCTCGACATCACACCCAACACAATACGATTATTAATAAACCCAGCAGAAGTATAGTGATTGTCACAAGTATTAGCGGTGCAAGTCTCATGTTAAGACCAAATACACTTACCCTGATTTCGGACTTCCATAGACACATAATCATACTGCCAATGGAATTCCGAGGGGTCTATCCAGATCGAAGCTGTTTCCGTACTATCTGTAAACACAACCTCCTATTACACTTGCATGAGTATCCTATACCTAAATATATGAGAACTAGGTCGTTATGGCCTCACAACGCGCACAAGTGTAATACTAGGCTTTTTCGTATTATCGATGTCCAATCTCGATAATACTCTGACTACGGATATTTAATGATTAATCCTTCGTGGATTGATACTGTCTCATATCATCTCAATCCAAGAACTAATCATATGGACCTTACATCATTTATACATCTTGGTGATCTAATCACAAATGATAAAAGAGCAATTTCCTTTGTCACATAGTTAATTTGTACAACAACACCATGATCTGTACAAATAGTGATGCTATGGGTCATAACTGTCCAACACCTTAAACATGCATTCTAAAAACATAATAAGGCACGCAATAAAATTAATAATGATATACAGATGGATATTTAACACATTTTGTTCCTAGAACAAATCTCTCCATTTCCTCTCTCCCGCTAGCAGGAATCTTACTTCTACCCAATTGCATAACACTTCTAAAGAAACCTCATTTACATTGAGGGGAATAGGTGAGAAGAGAAATACAAAGAGTCAAGAGGTAATAGGCTGGAGACGCAGGTCCAATTTAATAAATTCTAAATTTATTACAACAATTTCCAAAATTGCCCTCACCCATCTAATATCCATCTGATATACATTATTCATACATCACATCCATGTATTCACACAAAGTATGTTATCAATCAATCTAATACAATTAATTAATATCAAATTAATGACCATCCAATGTTCAAACAACGATTTGATTTGCTCAAATCCGACTCATTTTAAGAATAAGTACTCAAAGTATGAATTCTTGAATTATATTAAACTACAATATTAAATCCAATTTAATTTGTATTCAATACTAATTCTAAATTAAATAATTACACTTTATAATGTGACTTTGCGACTTAGATTCTTAATCTAATCTTAACGGGTCTCAAAGCCCAATTAACGTCCAATGTCAATATAATTAAAGTCCAATGGGCTTTCAATTAATTTCTTAAGGCATGGACTTTGGTCAATATGGGTCAAACCCAAATACCAAAGCCCATTTAAGGAATCACCCTTATTTGCCAAGAAAACCAATTTAGGCCCAATTAAAATATTAAAGGTCCATTAGTTATATTTGGACTTTATGATATGGTTTTGGGCCCAATTGGATCCAACCAATTAACCTAAACCAAACTTGGCCCAACCAAGCCAATTAAGCCCAAATACAACTTTATAAGCCCAATTCCAAATTTAGCCCATTCAATTAAATTACAAAATTACAAATTTCACAATTAAATTAATCCAAGTGTATAGCCATAATTAATTAGTCAAATTAACATTTCCAAAATACCAATTTACATAATTAATCATGCTTATTATCATCAACACATGTCCAACATTATTGAATCAAAAAATCAATTCATTTTCCATGCTTCATCTCCCGACAATTAGGGGATTTTATGTCCAATTCCAAATTCAATCCAATTAAATCTCAAATCAACATTTCCCAAGTATTTCAAACTCATCCAATGATTCAAAAAACAAAAAATCACCATGACATTAGGGCATCCAACTTTCGACCAAGCCAATATTTTGGGGAAAATTTGATCCAATTCTATGTTATCATAATTCAAGCATATTCCAACAATCAATTTCATCAAAGCATGCTCAAATCAATTTTACCCAATTTTTTCCCTAATTCGTTTTCATACTTAAAAACCGCTCTGATACCATTGTTTGGTTTCTAAGGTCAATCCAAGATCAATTTAAGCATTTAAACATGTGAATACATCAAAATAAAGTAGCGGAAATACTTACTTTGAACGGATTTTGGATGCGACGAACATAAAACTTTTTCTCATTCCTTGAAGCTCACAGTTTTTCCTCCTCTTTATGCTCCATGGATTCGGTCAAGCTCCAAGCTTGGCGTGTGGATTCCATGCTCAAGGGTTTGTTTCCCTATCACCTTTGGATGACTCTTTAATGTGCTAGCACTTGGAAATTTTGCCACAAAATTCCCATATTGTTCACCTTGTTACTCTCATCATTGAAGGAGAAAGAGAGAAGAAATTTTAGCCCTTGGCCGAATGGAGAGAGAAGATAAGTTGTTGTGTTGTGTTTTTTATTTTCAAAAAATCAAATACATAACTCATTTTCAAAAAGTTGTACAAGGAATTTAAGCCTTCCAACCACCCCTATCAATCACAAGTGACTAACATCACATCACTCAAAGTGACAAGACATCCATCACTTGAATGACTAATGATGTGACTTATTGGCCACACTTGAATTCAAATTACGAGTGGGCCCGAAAATACTCCCGGGCTCGGGTTCGCTAATTTCGAATTAACGAATTATCCGTTGCGACGTAATTAAATCAAATTTAATTAAATAATTATGTGTTGGACAATATGACCCATAGCGTCACTATTTGTACAGATCACGGTGTTGTTGTACAAATTAACTATGTAACAAGGAAATTGCACTCTCATCATTTGTGATTAGATCACCATAGATATATAAATGAAGAGAGGTCCCTATGATTAGTTCCTGGATTGAGAAAGATATGAGACAATATCAGTCCACGAAGGATTAATCATTAAATATCCCTAGCCGGAGTATTATCGAGACAGGACATCGATAATGCGGAATAGGCTAGTATTGCACTTGTGCGCGTTGTGAGGGCACGACCGCATAGTTCTCATATATTTAAGTATTGGATACTTATGCAAGTGCGATAGGAGGTTGTGTTTCACCGATGGTACGGGAAACAGCTTCACTCTGGATAGACCCCTCGGAATCCCATTGGAATTATGACTATGTGTCTATGGGAGGCCGAAATCAGGGTAGGTGTGTATGGTCTTAACCTGAGACTTACATCGCTAATACTTACGATAATCGATAGACTTTCGCCTTGGTGGTACAGGGCTTTAACCGGTTCTGCGTACACCACTTCTGGGTTTATCAGAGAGTCGTAGTGTATTGGGTGTGATGTCAAGACGGAAGTATCACTTCAGTTATAGTGGAGATGATGTCACGCAGGATACGGTACTAGTGCTCTTGAGTGATGCGCATCCAATCATGATATTATGACCAGGTCATGAATATCTGATTATAGAGACTAGTTACCAGACATCCGACATGTGCTTCGGACGGGGCAGACACTTATCCAGCCCCAGCCCTAGCACGTGACTATCCGATACTGGGCCGATATGCATAATACTACGGTATACTACGCTTGATACATATCTATATATTCCTGTAAGAATATTTCTGGAGAATTGGGTAGGCATGGCGCATTGCTAGAAGCCAACCTTGTCTTGTAAATCGGTATAAACGTAGTACGAGGTACTTACGTGTTCGGATTATCCGACGACCGTATTTACTGCCAACATATCCGGAGATCTCATGGGTCGATTCCTGAAGATTCACCGATGATGTATAACTCGCACTTTAATTAATCTGGGATTAATTAGAAGAGAGAAAATTAATCTGGGATTAATTGCGGAGATATTTTATCTGGGATAAAATTTTAATTAAAGAGAGAGAACGATTAATTTGGAATTAATCGATAAAATAATATATTCGATATATTATAAGAAATTGGATTTCGACGCGGAATTAAAATTAGATTTTAATTCGGGGGAACGAATTAATTTAGAATTAATTCGTTAGGCGTAATCATTTAATTACGACGCGACGGAAAATTCGTTAATTTGGAATTAACGAATCCGAGCCCGAGAGTGATTGCGAGCGCATTCGTATTTCGAATTCGAGCGCGGCACGCAAGTCACATCAAGCGTCAAATCGCTAGACGCATCAATCGTCAAGTCACTTGTCACTCTGAGTGATGTGACATGACATGTTGTCACTTTATTAAAGTGGATGGATTTGATGTGAATAGTTGATTTGAATTGGTGAAAAACTTTTAAAAGCTTGAAATGAATATAACATTATTTTATATCTTGCTTTTTGACTTTTGTATGAAAAGTGATATATGTTTTATTTATTATTTACTTGGTAAAGATATAAAGCAAAATGTAAAAGCTTTTCTCTCTCTCTCTTGGAATCATTTACGGTTTTCACTCTTTGGAGCCAAAAAACCCTTCATTTTCTCTCTTCTCCCTCTCACGGCTCACTGCCGATTTCTTCTCAAAATTTTTGGTAAGACCGAATTTGTGAGAAGCAAAGAAGATGAAGAAGTGCTAGCACACACCTTGGGTTATACATAGGTGATAGGGAAACGAATTTATGAGCTTGGAATTCCTTATTGAAGCTTGAAGCTTGGAGCTTCAATGGTGTTCATCAATGGCCGAATATGAGGAGTTCAAAACGCCCAAAACCGCACAGCCCACTGTCAAGGAGCCTACTGCCGAACTGCTTGGAGGAAGAAAATGGCTTGTGTTCTTCTTTGCATCAAAACCGACCATTGTGAGTATATTCCGCACCTCCTATGTTGTGTATTCATGCGTTTTCTTGCTGGATTTGTTGATCTTGGGACCTATATTAGATCTCAACAATGGTATCTTGAGCTATTATAAGCATGAAAAAAAGTTAGGGTTTATTTTGGGCAAAATCGATTTTGACTTGTTTTGGTTAAATTGATTGTTTAAGCATGCTTGGATGATGTTTAATTGAGATTGTGCATGATCAATTTCAAGAAAATTGGATTGGATCAATTTTCCCCAATTCTTTAGGTTGAACATGTAACTTGAAATTGGGTAAAATGTGTTTGAGCATGTTTTAATTAAATTGGATGTTTAAGTATGCTTAAAACATGTTTTATTGAGATTGTGTGTGATCAATTTCAAGAAAATTGGATTGGATCAATTTTCCCCAAATTGGAGGCATGGCCGAAATTGGATAACCCTAATGTCTTGGTAATTTTGTTTTGTTTGATCATTGGATGACTTAAAACAATGGGTAATGTTGTTTTGAAGTTCAATTGAATTGAATTTTGATTTGGAACAATTTTCCTTTATAAAGTGGGTTGACCGAATTCAATTAGACATGAAATTCATTGTGATTTTTTTGTTTGATTCATTGGATGAGTTGAATTGATTTGGTAAATTATGATTGTGGACTCAATTGGATTGAAACCGAATCGAATTGAAAAACCCCTAATTGCCGAGACTTGAAAGCATGTAAATTGGGTTTGATTTTAATTGAATTGTGTTGGACACTATTTGGTTGTTAAAGTGCATGATTAATTAGGCTAATTGATGTTTTAGAAATGTTAATTGAGTAATTGATTGTATATTACACTTAGGTTAATTAATTGTGAAATTTGGAATTTTATAAGTTAATTAATTTGGGCTTGATTTTGGAAATTGGGCTTGTTAGTTGTAATTGGGCTTTTGGGCTTTGTTGTAACAAAGTTGGTTTAGGCAAAATGGTTGAATCCAATTAGGCCCAAAACCGAATCCAAAAGGTCCAATTATGACTTAATGGACCTTAATTATTTAATTGGGCCTAATGGGACAAAATTAATTTAAAGGCTTATGGGGGTAACTCCCGGATTGGACTTTGGTTATCGGTTTGACCCGAGTTGACCAAAAGTCCACGCCTTAAGAAATTAATTAAAAGCCCATTGGACTTGAATTAAATAAACGTTGGACGTTAATCGGGCTTTGAGACCCGTTGCGATTAAATTTGGAATTTAAGTCGTATAGGTTCATTAAATATAGTGTAATATTTAATTTGGAATTAAATAAATGAATTAGTATTAAATACATATTAAATTGGATTTAATGTTGTAGTTTAATTTAATTCAAGAATGTGTACTTTGAATACTTATTCGCAAAAACGAGTTTGACTCGAGCAAAAATCAAATCGTTGTTTGAACATTGGATGATCACTAATTATCAGATTAATTAATTGGATTGATTGATAACATGCTTGTGTGAATACATGGTTGCGATGCATGAATAATGTATATCGGATGGATATTAGTCGGGTGGGACAATTTTGGAAATTGTAATAAATTTGATTTATTAATGGACCTGCGTGTCCAGCCTTATCACCACTATACTCTTTGTATTCTCTTCTCACCTATTCCCCTCAATGTAAATGAGGTTTCTTTAGAAGTGTAGTGTAAAGGGTAGAAGTAAATACATGTGCTAACGGGAGAGAGAAAGTGAGAGATTTGATCTAGGATCAATGTTAAAATATCCATCCGCATATCATTATTATTTTACATATGCGCTTTATTATGTGTTTAGAATGCATGTTTAAGGGTGTATGATGATGAGACCTTAACAAAGATAATAAATGGTAGCCAATTTGCACACGAAAAACCCTCGTTCAATATCAAGTGTTTTTCCTTCCATTGAGTGATTCTCACTCAAGATCCTAGATTGGCATTGGGTTGTTGGCCAAAGTCAAGCCCTTGTCCGTCGAAGATGTGTTTGAATCACGAAGGCTTTGTTCCATATCGGTGTCTTGTCCAAGTTGTGGTTTGTTGGCCAAAGTCAAGACCACTTCTTGTCCATCGACATTGATTACGAAGCTTTCCATGGTCAATGGGTCACACTTAACTGGGATCACTAGGTTTGTTGTGCCAAAGCCAAGGCTTAGTTGATTCAGAGGAAAAAGGTTAGGTAATACATTGGATGTATTTGAAAGTGTTCAATCAAAGTCCCAAGGATCACAAACAAAGCATAAAAACCACATATGAAGACATCAAAGGAGGTGGCGGAATCAACTCACATTGAATTCGGTTTTTGATGTTTGAAGAATAAGGTGCGATTTTGTCCCCTCCAAGCTCATGGCAGTGGCTTCTCCTTGCAGTGGGCTGTGCGATTTTGCTCCTCTTTGAACCTCCAAGAATCGGCCATTGATGACCTCCATTGAAGCTCAAAGCTTCAAGCTTCCATGCTCACAAACTCACTTCCCTATCACCTTTGTATCACTCCTAGAGTGTGCTAGCACTAATCATCTTCTATTTTGCTTCTCAAAAATTCGGTGAACCAGAAAAAATTGAAGAAGAAATCGGCAGTGATGCCGGGAGTGAAGAAGAGGGGAAAAGAGAGGGAGAAGAGAGAAACCGTATTCTGCATGTGTGTGTAAGAGAAAAAAAAAAAGATTTTAATATATATTTTTATTTTTTATTTACCAAGTGTAATATCAATAAAAATATATATCTTATCTTTTTAATTTAAAAGTCAAAAGTAAAAACAATAAAGCTTTTCATTATTTCAACTTTTAACTTTAAGTCACATCACATCTATTCACTTTAATAAAGTGACATATTGTCAAGTCATATCACTCAAAGTGACAATTGATTTGACGATTGACGCGACTAGCGATTTGACGCTTGATGTGACTCGCGTGCCGCATTCGAATTCGAAATGCGAATGCGCTCGCAATCACTCTGGGGCTCGGGTTCGCTAATTCCAAATTAACGAATTTTCGTCGCGTCGTAATTAAATGATTACGCCTAGCGAATTCACTATTCACGTCGCTAACGAATTAATTCTAAATTAATTCGTTCACCCGAATTAAAATCTAATTTTAATTCCGCGTCGAAATCTAATTTCTAATATATATCGAATATATTATTTTATCGATTAATTCCAAATTAATCATTCTCTCTCTTTAACGATATTTTATCCGAGATAAAATATCTCCGCAGTTAATCCCAGATTAATTTTCTCTCTCATCGAATTAATCCAGATTAATTTCTATCTCTCTCTTCTAATTAATCCCAGATTAATCAAAGTGCGAGTAATACGTCATCGGTGAATCTTCGGGAACCGACCCATGAGATCTCCGGATATGTTGGCAGTAAATACGATCGTCGGACTGTCGAACACGTAAGTACCTCGTACTCGTTTATATCGATTTACAAGACAAGGTTAGCCTCTAGCAAAACGCCATGCCTACCCAATTCTCCAGAAATATTCTTACAGGAATATATAGATCTGTATCAAGCGTAGTATACCGTAGTATTGTGTATATCGGCCCAGTATCGGATAATCACGTGCTAGGGCTGGGGCTGGATAAGTGTCTGCCCCGTCCGAAGCACATGTCGGATGTCTGGTAACATAGTCTCTATAATCGGATATACATGACCTGGTCACAATATCCCGATTGGTTGCGCAACACTCAAGAGCACTAATACCATATCCTGCGTGACATCAACTCCAATATGACTGAAGTGACACTTCCGTCTCGACATCACACCCAATACACTACGACTCTCTGATAAACCCAGAAGCGGTGTACACAGAACCGGTTTAAAGCCCCCTGTACCACCAAGACCAAGTCTACCGATTATCGCAAGTATTAACGATGCAAGTCTCAGGTTAAGACTATACAACCTACCTCGATTTCGGCCTCCCATAGACACATAGTCATAATACCAATGGGATTCCGAGGGGTCTATCCAGAGCGAAGCTGTTTCCCATACCATCGGTGAAACACGACCTCCTATCGCACTTGCATAAGTATCCAATACTTATATATATGAGAACTATGCCGTTGTGCCCTCACAAACGCGCACAAGTGCAATACTAGCCTATTCCGCATTATCGATGTCCAGTCTCGATAATACTTCGGCTATGGATATTTAATGATTAATCCTTCGGGGATTGATACTGTCTCATATCATCTCAATCCAGGAACTAATCATATGGACCTCTCTTCATTTATACATCTATGGTGATCTAATCACAAATGATGAGAGTGCCATTTCCTTGTCACATAGTTAATTTGTACAAGAACACCGTGATCTGTACAAATAGTGACGCTATGGGTCATATTATCCAACAATCTCCCACTTGGCACATAGCCAGTCACTCGAGTGTCTAACACCCGAACTATGTACAATTCGCTCAAATTGCTGAGGAAAGGTTTTCGTCAGCGGATTTGCTTAATTATCGTCTGACGCGATTTACACGATCATCACATCGCTACGATGTATGATCCGAACGAATCAGATGATATAGAAGTATATATCTGGATCGTCGATGAGACCTTTAATTCCTTAGCCTGTGCTGACGCCTAGCTCAGCTGCTAACAGAACTATATCTAATCTAATTAGATTTATTATCGATCCAAATGGCTTCTATTGCTGCCTTAGCTGCAGCAATAATCCGTATTTGTTGTTAATTCGGCAACAGTTATCTTGCTCGGAAGATTTCCAGCTCACTGTCCCAGTGTTCAAACTTTATAGTACCGCAGTATTTACCGGTTTGGAAACTTGCAACAGTGATCCCAGTCACTTCAAGTTCTCCATCTCCATAATTTTAAGACAACATCTTTAGTTCTCTCAGATACTAACTGATGTTCTTAATCTTCAATCCAGTGACTATCACTTGGATTGACCCGATTGTGACTCCATATGCTCAAAGCGTATGAGACACCAATACAAGTACATCTTAAATGTACAATTTCTCAGAGAGTGTTACCAACTCCAAATCTAGTCCAGTAGATCTTTATTCCTTGAATAAAGGTTGTTACTCCCCAGAATTCTACGGAGAATGTCTTATGAAAGCCAAGCTTTCACGGATTGTTTTATGGGAATTTCATTGTCAGTGCCCTCTCCCACTAACCTCCTTATATACACAAGAATTATTTCGTTTTGAGTCAAATCATAGACTATTATGATTATT
>SKCR01004633.1:0-26440 GCA_019454045.1 Zanthoxylum bungeanum | reverse complement strand
ATGGTGTCTGTTGAACAGACTTTGACGGAACCTTATTCAAAATAAGTATTACACTGTTTAATGCATATCCCCAGAAGGAAATAGGTAGCTCAGTGCGACTCATCATAGACCTTACCATGTCTAACAAGGTTTGGTTTCTCCGTTCGGACACACCATTTAATTGCGGTGTTCTGGGAGAAGTCCACTTTGAAAGAATACCATATTCTTTCAAGTAGTCAAGAAACTCATTACTCAAGTATTCGCCACCACGGTCGACCGTAATGTCTTAATACTTTTACCGGTCTATTTTTCAACTTCGTGTCGAAACTCTTTGAATTTCTCAAAAGTTTCCGACTTGTGTCTCATAAGATACACATAACCATAACGTGATGCATCATCCGTAAAGGTTACGAAGTATTCATATCCACCTCTACCCGCCTGGCTAGATATGGGCCCACAAACGTCACTATGAACAAGGGCTAACAGTTCGGTGGCACGTACACCTTTACCGCTAAAAGGTGATTTAGGCATTTTGCCTAATAAGCAAGATTCACAGACGTCATATGAATTTGGATCAAATCCGTCCAAGTACCCACTCTTCGAAAGTGTGGATATGCGAGTCTTGTTTATGTGTCCCAGACGACAATGCCACATATAAGTTTCATCTTTATGACTTACTTTAAGCCTTTATTTGTTACATTTTGAGATTGATTTATATTCAAAATATAAAGACCATTATTTGCATCAGTTGTGCAAATTTCTACATCATTTTTATACATAAAACACCCAGTGTTTTGAAATACAAAAGTATACCCACATTGGGTTAACATAGATACAGAAATTATATTCCTAGTCAAACTAGGTACAAAATAACATTTGGTAAGTTCAAGTACATGCCCCGAGGGCAGTTCTAAAACAAAAGTGCCAACGGCCAAAACGGCAACTGGAGTCCCATTTCCAACACGAGGTCAATCTCCTCCTGACGCCAGTTTCCTACTAATCCGTAGATCCTGCACATCAGTACAATGTGAGTACCACAACCAGAATCAAAAATCCAATTTTTAAAACTAGAAGTAGTCATGTTTATTTCTATAACAAACATACCTGAGGCCGGTGTCTTGCCCGCCTTTATCTCCTTCTGGAGCACCTTGTACTCGCGGCAGTCACGCTTCCAGTGACCCCGCTTGCCGCACGGAGGCATACATCCTGAGACTTGTCCTTTGGCTTCCCAGAAGCCTTTGACGATTGGCCCTTGCCTTCTACTTATGCTCTTCTTCATCACACACACCTCCAGTCGCCTTGGGCCAAGCCCTCGAAGACTGAGATGTAGAAGCGAAGTGCGCCTCGCGCTTCTTGACATTGACAAGCTCATTTTCTGCCTCGCGCAGAGTGGACAATCTCTCCAAGAGTTTAGTCTTGGTTCAACATGTTATAGTTCGTGATGAACCCACTCCAAGTGTCGGGGAGAGACTGTAAGATCAATCTATTGAAGTCTCTGCCTCGAAGACTATGCCCATCTCGCCAAGCTGCTCAATATCGGCAATCATCTGTGTCACATGTTGTTCAACAGATGTACCCTCCGACATCCGAGCGCGGAAGAGCTTCTTTTGCAACTCACATCTATGTGATCTCATATTAGATCGGTGAAGATCGTGCAATTTCGCCAATATGATAGGGATCAAATCCATTGTTTTGTCGACGGAATTGCTTAGTCATGGAAGCAAGCATAATAGACTGAGCAGTTGCATTGTCATCGCGATGAGTCTTCCAAAGATCTAGCTCAAGCAACTCATCAGGTTTAGGCTTAGGCCAAGAGGCCTATCTATGGTGTAGAGCAACCTCTCGGATCCAATGACTATCCTTAGATTCATTTCTCCGTCAGAAAAGTTAGTGTCGTTGAAGACATTTTCTCCCATGATAATATCTCGGACACTGTTCTTTCCTCGTCATTTTAACTACGATAATCTAATTATCTGATTAACAATATTTTGGGTACAGTCTAACTGTTACAAGAAAAATAAAAATTATATAGTCCAACTAATAAATAATTTTGACGAAATAATTTAAAAGCGCGTAAAGCTAATTATTTGAACGAAATTGCAAATTCAATACTAGCCTCCCACTATTTTTCAGCGAGCCTCTAACCCTCTGTTTAGTACTCGGGAAACCTAGTTTCCTAGTGGGCTAGATCCCGTTAAATAACGCACAACCTTGACTTTGGCCAACAAGTTGTATGATATTAAACTAGGTAGATCCCGAAGATCATTGGATCTCATCCAATTCCTAGATCTGGTAGGTGGACCTCCAAGTCCGAAACATATATACAATATATATGCCATATATCCAATATATTTTCCTAACCTTTTCCTCTGAATCAACTAAGCCTTGGCTTTGGCACAACAAGCTTAATGATTCCAGTTAAGCGGGACCCATTGACCTTGGAAAGCTTTGTAATCAATGTTGATGGAAAAGAAGTGATCTTGACTTTGGCCAACAAATCACGACTTGACAAGACACCGATATGTAACAATGCTTTCATGATTCAAACACATCCGCAATTGACAAAGGGCTTGACTTTGGCCACAAACCAGTGCCAATTTGGATCTTGAGTAAGAATCACTCAATGGAAGGAAAACGCTTAATATGTTTTGAGGGTTTTTCGCGTAAATTGGCAACCAATTTATTATCTTTGTTAGGTCTCATCATACACCCTTAAGCATGCATTCTAAAAGCATAATAAGGCGACGGAAAGTAATTAATAACGATATGCGGATGGATATTTAACAACTTGTTCCTAGAACAAATCACTCTATTTCCTCTCTCCGGCTAGCACTATTCTACTTCTACCCAATTACATAATACAATAATAGAAACCTCATTAACATTGAGGGGAATTAGGTGAGAAGAGAATACAAAGAATCAATAAAGAGAGAATGTTGGACACGCAGGTCCAATTTATAAATTCTAAATTTACAACAATTTCTAAAATTTCCATTTCCCTTCTAATATCCATCTGATATACGTTATTCATTCATCACATCCATGTATTCATTCAAGCATGTTATTCAATCAATCTAATCAAATTATTAATCTTTGAATATTAGTGATCATCCAATGTTCAAAACAATGATTTGATTTGCGCGAGTCCAACTCGTTTGTGAATAAGTACTCGAAGTACAAATTCTTGAATTATATCGAACTATTCTTTAAATCTAATTTAATTCGTATTCAATACTAATTCAATTTATTTAATTCCAATTAAATATCTACATTTTTTAATGCGCTTTAATGACTTAGATTCCAAATCTAATCTTAATGGGTCTCAAAGCCCAATTAACATCCAATGTTGTTTAATTAAAAGTCCAATGGGCTTTCAATTGATTTCATAAGGCATGGGCTTTGGTCAATATAGGTCAAACCCAAATACCAAGGCCCAAGTAAGGATCACACCCTTATTTGCCAAGAAACCAATTTTGGCCCATTAGGCCCAATAAAACATTTAAAGCCCATTTGTTATATTTGGACTTAATGGAATGATTTAGGCCCAATATGGATCCAATCCATTTGGACCAAACCTACTTGGCCCAACCAAGTCCATAAGGCCCAAATACCAATTACAAACAAGCCCAATTCAAAATCAAACCCAATTAATCAAATTTTAAAATTCCAAATTTTATAATTCAATTAACCAAAGTGTAATACATCAATTAATTATCCAAATTAATAATTCCAAAATACAAATTTAATCAATTAATTATGTATTCATTTTTTCAACTTATGTCCAACATTTTTGAACCAAAATCATCTCATTACATGCTTCAACACTCACGGCATTTGTGGGTTTTATTTGTCTCATTTCGTTTTCAATCCGATTGAATTTTAAATCAACATAACCTAATTGTTTCAAGTCATCCAATGATCAAACAAACAAAAAATACCATGACATAAAGGGTAAGATGCATTCGGCCAAGCCTCATTTTTGGGGAAAATAGATCCAATTAATTTTTCATGAATTGATCATAAATAACTCCAATTCATCCATATACAAGCATGCTCAAACAAGTAATTTAGTCAAAACATGCTCAAAATCAATTTACCCAAATTTTACCCTAGCATTTTCATGTTTAAACCTTGTTTCATGATACCATTGTTGGTTTCTAGGGTGGTCCCAAGATCAAATAAGCATGAAATATAATGAATACTTAAAGAAGTGAGGCGGAAACAAAAAACACACTTACATTGAACGGATTTTGGATGTGATGATCAACAAAACTTTCTCCTCCTTGCTTCCAATTTTCGGCCAAGATGGATTTGTTGATGAAGTTCTACAAGCTCCAAGCTTCAATGGATTCCAAGCTCTTAGTTCGGTTTCCCTATCACCTTGTATTGATTCTCTAGTGTGCTAGCAAGATGGAAGAAAGAAAATGACTTCATTTCCCCTTGGAGAGAGCTCACGGTTTTGCTTGAGAGAGGGAGAGAGTTTTTTGTGTTTTGTTTCTTTGTTTTCTAAAATAATTACCAAAACAATTACCCAAAACTTGGTATATGCTTTACCAAAGTCAAAGCAAATTTTTGGCTCCAAAATGGCATTAAATGCCCACACCTACCAAAATCATGAATAGTGAGTGCATGTCACTCACCAAAAAGGTGACTTAGACATCTATCACTAAAGTGACAAGTGATGTGACTCGCGATGTGACTTGCGGCCGCACTTGATTCAAAATAGGAGTAGCGTCGCAAACACATTATGGGCTCGGTTTCGTTAATTCCGAATTAACGAGTTTTTTCCGTTGCGTCGTAATTAAATCAAATTTAATTAAATAATCATGCCTAGCAAAATTACTATTCATCACTTGCGAATTAATTCTAAATAAATTCGTTAGCCCGAATTAAAATCTAATTTTAATTCCGCGTCGAAATCCAATTTCGAATAATATATCGAATATATCATTTTATCGATTAATTCCAAATTAATCGTTCTCTCTCTTCAAATAGCACTTTATCCCAGATAAAGTCTCTCCGCTATTAATCCCAGATTAATAAAGTTCGAATCATACATCATCGGTGAATCTTCGGGAAGCGACCCAAGAGATCCCTGGATATGTTGGCAGTAAATCAGGTCGTCGTACTATCTGAACACGTACGTACCTTGTACTACGTTCTTACCGATTTACGAGACAAGGTTGGCTTCTAGCAAAGCGCCATGCCTACCCAATTCTCCAGAAATATTCTTAATGGAATATATGATCTATATCAGGCGTAGTATACGTAGTATTGCGTATCTCGTGATCTAGTATCGAATGTCACATGCAAGGCCTGGGGCTGGAATAGTGTCTGCCCCGTACGAAGCATATATCGGATCACAAGCAACTAGTCTCTTTATTATCGGATAATCATGACCTAGTCATATTATCCCGACGGTTGCAGCCATTTAGAGAACCAGTTTTGTATCCATGTGTGACCATCATCTTCATATGACTGAAGTGATACTTCTGTCTTGACATCACACCCAATACACTACGATTCTCAATAAACTCGTAAGAGGCGTACGCATAACCTGTTAAAGTCTTGGACGACCAAAACCAAAACGTATTGATTATCGCAAGTACTAGCCATGCAGTCTCAGGTTAAGACCAAATACACCTACCCTGATACGGACTCCCATAGACACATAGTCATACTACCAATGGGATTTCGTGGGGTCTATCCAGAGCGAAGCTGTTTTCTGTACCATCGGTAAAACACAACCTCCTACCACACTTGCATAAGTATCCAATACTTAAATGTATGATAACTAAGAGGTGTAAAAGACCTTAGAATGAATAGTTGTGACATAATTGCAAAAGCACCGTAATTGTTACTAAGAGATGTCACAATTTGCTTCATTCTTAAAATGTTACTGGTCAAGGTTTACATATTTGGTCGATTAGTAAACCCATGAGACCGGTACGTGTCGTCTATTAGAATTGTTCTAATGGTTTGTCTCAGTAAACCATGAGTCTTAGGAGACTCATATAGACACGTAGGTATTTATTGGATAAATACTGAATGACTCATTTAAAGATTCCTGATACATGATACACCAACGTCAATAAGAATCTTTACGAGTCGAATAACATATTAGCTCCTTTGACTTGAGATACCACTGTGGATATGTGAGATATTCTCCATACTTTGATGATAGTCACGTCAACGATCTTTTAATATCAGACCTCCGCCTGTTCGTTGGGTATGGACCGATACTCACGATATCCTGTGATGTATCCAGAAAGGATATATCAGTCCCGTGTATGGGATTTAGGTGTCCAATTTGTGATTTTTTAAAATCCTTGGCCGAGGTATAATTCGGAAATGAGTTCCGAATATTTATGAAGAATCATAATTATGTCACGACACATGAATTGTTCATACCGGAGATTTGACGTTTAATCTATATCTCCGGAACAATTCGGATACCTATGACAGAAGGATTATTATATATGCAATGAATTTGACTTAGATGGTTCAACTCGATTATCTGTGGTCGTCGTAATTTATGAGTGGATAAATTACGGACATGAAATGGTTTCTGTGACAGATAAACTTGAACCTATAAAGTCCCACAATATAAAGTGTACTCGTTGAGCACTTGGACAATTAATTATGGATAATTCGGATTTTTCATAATATACACATGTGTATTAAATAATATGTATTTGTATACGATACATAATTTAGATTAGATACACATTATTAACCAATTGGATTTTGACACTTGTTTTATTGTTTATGTGACAGATACACATGGAAATGGTTTCTGTGACAGATAAACTTGAACCTAGAGAGTCCCACAATATAAAGTGTACTCGTTGAGCACTTGGACAATTAATTATGGATAATTCGGATTTTTCATAATATACACATGTGTATTAAATAATGTGTATTTGTATATGATACATAATTTAGATTAGATACACATTATTAACCAATTGGATTTTGACAATTGTTTTATTGTTATTATTAACTAATTAATTGTTAATTAATTATTAATAATAATAATATAGATGAATATTCTTGGAATTTTTCTCATGTAATTATTTTGTCTTTTTATTAATTAGATAAATTAATTAATTAATTAGTTAATTGATTTATTATTTAAGATAAGAATATTCTAAAATATTCTTATTAAATAGTAAATTATGATTTGCTAATCCATGTATTTTGAACACATGGAATCTAATTAATAAAAATCAAATAATTACATTTTGATAAGGTGAAATTTACGTCAAAATAATTGGGCCAAGTAAAAGCAAAATATTGACCAAAAATCTTCTTGAATTTTCGGCCAAAGCTTCTTTTTCTATATAAATGAAATTTGTTTCATTTTGTGAAGCCTTAGACACATCTAATGTGTTAAGAAAATAAGAAAAAGGGGATTAGGGTTCTAGGCAAATTGATCAACATCAAAGGTGAAGAAATTTGAAATTTGGTGCTTGGAATTAAGGTAATTTAAAGTTTCCAATTTCTAATTTCTTAGTTTTGTTTCTTAAGCATAAGAATATATATTGGATATGTATTTTACATGTCTTAAACTTATATGTATCTTGGATATGTATATGAACAAAATTTGATGTTGATTGCTTAGAAATCTTAATTAGTTTCTTTGTTAAGCATGTGTATTTAGATTAATTAGAGAATTAATCTCAAAATTAAAATTGTCATTCTAGAGTGATATTACCACTCTAATATTGCCTAGAATTGTTCTTGAGGCTTTATGTTGTGGTGATTTGATTTGGTGTAAATTAATTGGATTAATTTTGTGTATAAATTGAATTTTGGCATGAAAATTGGAGAAAATAATAAACTGGATCAGATCTGATTTGGTCTCTTAAAACAAAATATTTTTCATGTAAAAATATGTTATTTGGATGATATTGGATGTGTATTGGGTGGTGGATAAATTCTGGAAATTATTCCGGGGCGAAAATACGAGAAAACAGTGAAATTCGCGTCGAAACGGGCTTGTTGAGTTGAGGCAGTGAACCCAGCGAACTGGGCACTGTTTAGGCAGCCCAAGGGCTGACCGAACACTGCCCAAGTGACCGGGTTGCCCCGGCTCGGTGGTTGGTCAATCGGTTTGACCGTTTACCGTTACGCGTAGTATTTATCGAAAAATATTTTCGTAAAATAATTCGTCGTGTAACGAAATATATTATGTTATTAAATGTTAATAAATAATTATTTAAATTTATTTGGGTGAATTAAAAATATTTGATATTTATTAATTCGCACGGAAAAAAATTTTAAAATGTTTAAAAAAATATTTTCGCCTTCAGCCGTACCTTTCCGCTGCGGACACCCCAACATTCAGTCCACCAGGTCCAGTCAGAGTTATGTTGGTCAATGTCGGAAAAATTCATGTATCATACAATTTGTTTAGTAAAGAATACATATGTAAAGTGGTGATGTGTAGTGAATTTGAGTATTTAGTTTGAAAAGTATTATGCATTTATGTTGTTGAATTGGACAACGGTCCCGTGCATGAGTTCATACATGAAACGAGTTTAATATTTTCAAAAATTTAGAGGCTTAGGGGGATAGAACGACCTATTCCCTGCCGGTAGCATCTCAGTTTTGGGGATG
Source organism: Zanthoxylum bungeanum (assembly GCA_019454045.1). Taxonomy (NCBI): domain Eukaryota; kingdom Viridiplantae; phylum Streptophyta; class Magnoliopsida; order Sapindales; family Rutaceae; genus Zanthoxylum; species Zanthoxylum bungeanum. Next base: position 17,839 of record SKCR01004633.1, on the reverse strand, counting down.
TTACAAGTGCACTATTAGTGACCTTACCAATTTTAACTTTTAAAATTTAACTCACTAATGTCCATTAGTCTCTACTAATTATTTTATTCAATTAAAAATTTAACTAAGTAAGGTTTAGTGACCTAATTTATTTTAACTCTTAAAATATGGTTCACTATTAAGTTTAAAAATTAAAATTCTAAAGTGGACAAAAATTTTAATTAAACCACTTAATTAATCTAGGTGCGTTATAAATTCCAATGGTATATGGAGCTGTATCCCGAGTGCAGACTGCATTACCATCCATTCGGAATCGGCTATGGAATTTACGTTCAGGTTTTCATCCTATATACCAATGGAATTCATGATGCACTTATTAATGTCGTTATTTTAGAATTTCCAATTTTAAACAATTAAACCAATTAATCTAAGTAATTGTTTTTCATGAATATCATATTCCAATTTTACCATTTTAAATTACATAAAATCATATTTTATGTCAAGAATATTCATGCATCCAAAACATGTTATGACATGTGAAAATGAAAGAGCAGACACCATAAGCTAATGACATGTAATTCAAACATTTCGAATAAAACATACATACAATATAAAAAATAATTTTGCATTGACCGGATTCTTGTTTTTCCTATACTAATCTAATTAGTAAAAAAAATTCCCAAGGCATCCCTTATTCTTCAAATTTGCTCCTTGGTGGTGTTGGCTCTTTTTGCGACTTTGGTGTTCCAAATTATAAAAATGAAATTTTACTCAGGAAAATTTAATTACAACATTTGTAAGAAATAGCCTTATGGCCTTACATCCCAAAACTAAAACCAACATAAAAATAAGAGCCTGGAAAATTTACGATCAATGCAAAAATCATTCATCACATGAATCAACAATAACCATTCATCTCATGAATATTATTTTGTGCCTACTTATCTAAACATGCATATAATCATTTATATCTCATATAAACAAATAAAAATAGTAACTTTAATTAAAAATAAAAGGGTTAAGAATATTTTTCAACATCGCTCTTGATGCCATTGTGTAGGAACCAATTTCCTAGCGCAATGAAAACACGTTAGACACTCGGGATCGGACTTGAAAATATTTTCTGCCATTCCCCTTTTATAGTCGAATGTTACCAGCTCTTTCACTGAAAATTTACTTCTATTTTGAACAAAATTTCTGCCACGAAACAGCCTCCGAATAGCGGATCAGATAAGGACTGTTTTGGACCCAAAATCACACCCAGCTCACTGCCCAAATCATCCCCTTTATGTTGAACTTCCACTGTGTTTCAGGTCTGATTTTTCAGTTAAAAATAGCCCTAATACAGTCTTAAAACACCCCTAAATATTCTCCAATATTTCTGGATTAAAATCAAATCGAACACAACTCCAAAAAACACAACACAAAAGGTTGCAGTGAGCAATATTTGCTCACTGCCGTGAGATGGTAAATAATATAAGAAGGTGATGATTTTTGTTCGGCATGAAATAGCCTTCCGTGCTATGTCTTGTTACCAACGGAAAATAGAGTGAGTTATGCTCACAAACTTCTCTCTAAACACTTTGAGATCAAAGTGTCACACAAGATTTGTTTTTTTTTGATTTTACCTTATTCTTCCTTTTTCTTTTCTCAACTCTTGAGATAAATTAAGAACAATAGAGGGTGGCTAGGGTTGGAATGGCTTAGGTTAGGCAAAAAGAAAATCTAATTTTCTTTATATACCTAGGGTTTTTTATTTCCAAAATAAACAAACACTTCCCCTCCCTCTATAGCAAGACTCGACCACCCTTGTATTTTGTCAAAATTTGTAACAAAAAATCATAATATCCTTAATGAAAAAGATATTACAAAAAAATATGCTATCACCTTGTAATATCCAAAACCAACCAAAGGTTTCCAAAAATCTATTTTTGGAAATACAAAATATAAACCTTTATTAAAATATATAATTAATAACTTATAATAAATAATTATCATATAATCATTCATTATAAAAATATAGATATAAATTAATATATAGTTTCAAATGTGACAAAATAATATTATTAATCATATTCATAATATATATTACACATATGTGAGTATATAATTGGACTATCCAATTAAATTTAATCTGCTACAGTATATCGAGCTAGCATGGGGACCAAATGGACCTACGATTCTGAGCTTCAATAATCCTGGAATATGAATTAAACTCTTAATTAAATATTTTGAATTATTAACTTTGGGTTATTCTACTAAAAATATTAAGTTGTACTTTCGTTGCCGCATAGATAATATAAGCAGAACCATGTCGGTGTCCATCAATATAGTCATTACATACGAATTTGGCCCTTCAAAAGTATCTCATAATTAAAGTCGGGTCATATTATCATTTATACCCTCTAATTATTTTTACCTTATACCATTGATTCTCTAATGAACGATTTATTCATAACCATTATGAATGTTAATCATTTTATTCGTAATAGAAAGAGTTGAGCACTCTAATCGTTCAAGTACCGAATCAATCATTAAGGAAGATATTCCTATACTTCTCGCAATAAGGATTGAACTCTCTATCTATGTAAAATGTCCACAGCTACACACCAAACCATGTCCGCAAAGTACGTAGCTATTGGTCGGGATTGCTACACCAACCTCACCTTTGTAAATCAAAGGACATAGCCTACCATGCAGGAGTTCATAGTACACTCAGGATTCAAATAAATCCATATAAGACCATCTTATAGATTGAAATGAATTTCTTTATCTAACGGATATTATAAGAAACTCATTTCTATCTGGGTCCAATCCTATATGATCACATCATATAAGGTGTCTTCAGATGGACGATCTCGGATCAAGGACACCATACAATTATAGAATGGACCGCGGCTATAGATAAACCATAAACAAAGTACCTGATTTATTTGTTCTCTATTGACTATTTTAAATTACTAACTTCATACTTAAATCCTCTTGTTTATGACACTCATACACTAAGTCTGAGGCACATGAGTAATCTAGGGTAAACAAGATAATTTACAATATGCGATATTAAACAAACACTTTGATAAATGAATAATGCATCTTTTTATTTCATAAAATATAATTCAGTACACATTACATGAAGCTATAGGGCATTTATCCCAACATACATAAGCAAATTGAAATGTGTGTGTGTGTGTGTGTGTGTGTGTATATGCAATTGAAGATTCACGTTGAGACTTCAATATCTTAGAAAAGAAAATGATTTTCTTTTTTCTCAAAAGTGGGAGCAATTTATTCGTTGAGGAGTGCTAGTGTGCAAACTAGAGGTGCAACGCTTTGTGCACTGCTGCAAAGGAAAAATTAAGGAGTATATTCAAAAGGCTCAAGAAAATTAATAAAAACATCAAGGAATGTTTTATTATTAGTAAATATTATTTATATTGCTAAATAAAATTTATTGCATGCATGTTAAAATTAATAAAGATTAATTTAATAGTATATTTGTTTACAACAACAATAGCATAACCACAATCCTTAAAGTGGTTTTGGAAGAAAATTATAAATTTCAGTCACATTGATGCTTCCGCGCTAACACCAAAATCTTACAGTGGTATCAGTAGCTTTGAGGTTATGTCGTTTTGATGAAAACAAATAAAGCATGTATATGAGATCCTATTGAGAGTTGTTTGTTTAGGCTATTATTTTATGTGGATAAAATCATTAATTTGGGCTGAATGTTTTTTTGGAGATACTAGACGTATGAACTAACGACTCTGTAAAAATTCAACTCAATCGGAATTTGGAAAGATCGTCTGCTATGCGAAACAATCTCACGGTCTGAACTTGAAAATTCATGTTGACAGACTCCGCATGATCAATTTGTAAATTTCTGAAAGTTTTAGGGATTTATTATAAATACCCAAAACGATCAGAGGTGAAAATTATAATTTTTAAAATTACAAATATTTTATAAAATTTTCAGAATTAAAATTTGAGTAAGATTAGAATTTATTTTCCATTAAAATTTGTTTTTGGAAAGAATTTTAGTAGAAATTGAGGTACTAGTTTTGAACTAAATAACTTCTTAGGAAGTAAAACCCAAATAAAATTTTAAATGGATTAAAATTAAATCACCACAAGAATCTTAATACAACTTTGATTATTTCTCTTAATTATTTAATATGATTAAAATATTAATTGATAATCAAAGTGTAATCTTTTAAAAGTTTCAAGATTAGTAATATATACTAAAGAGAACTCTGTGACCAAGGCGATAAGAGTCTGAGAAGGTAGGGACTTAAGTGGTCACGCCGGGTTGGTGTTAGTGTCCTAGACATGCCACGGGATCTCTAAGCGTGATTATTGTGTGAATAAAATCAAAAATAAGTTGTGGATGACTTACATTGATCGGTTGAGTTAAAAACTTCCATGGATGTTGAAGCTTCCAAGCTCATGGGTGAGTATCCCTATCACCTTCACTTGACTCCCTTATGTGCTAGTAAAAACAAATGGAACAAACTTTATGCCCAAGAGAGAGAGGAAAGCAATCGGCCATGTTGAACCAAAGGCATTTGCTTTCTTTCTAAAAGAAACAGAGGCCAATTCTTTCTAGAATTTTTAATGGCCACACGGCCATTTTGCTTCAGTGGAGAATTAGGCCATTCGGCCAATACATAGAGAGATAGCAAAAATTGCTTCTGTTCTTTTCTTTCTTATTTTGGCCGACTAAAGCAAAAGTCAGAGGCCATTTGCAAAAAGCAACAGAGTGCTGTTGTTTCTTTCTTTTCGGCATATATAAAAATTAGAGAAGTCAGTGGCCACCACTGCGTTTTTATTGGCCAAGGAGAGAGAAATGAATATATTTTATAAATTCATTAAATTATGTTATATATATATATATAATATAATAATATATAGACTTGGTAGGTTTGATGTGAATCAAATCCAATCTTTTATTGTCAATCACTTATATCAATTGTTGATAATTGATGTAAGTCACGGGTCTCACCCATTTAATTCAAAATTTGGTTGGCTTACACAACACAATTTGGGTCCGGCTCGTTTAATCCGACTAAACGAATTTTCCGTCGCGACATAATTAAATCTAATTTAATTAAATAATTATGCCTAGCAAAATTATTACGAAAGTCGTTTACGAATTAATTCGTTCGCACGAATTAAAATTCAATTTTAATTCCGCATTGAAATCTAATTTCAATTAATATATCTAATATATTATTTTAGCCCAATTAAATAAATTAAATAGTAAAATCTAATTTAACTATTAAATTTATTTTGCCGATTAATTCCAAATTAATCGTGTTTTCTCCTCTCGACGAATTTAATCCCAGATAAATTCTCGACGCAATTAATCTCAAATTAATTCTTTCTCTGATAATTAATCCCAATTAATTTTTACCGTAATTAATCCCAGATTATTTTCTCTCTCTAAATTAATCCCAGATTAATATTCTCTCTCTTAATTAATCACAGATTAATATTGTTCGAGTCAAACATCATCGGTGAATATTTGGAATGCGACCCAAGAGATCCATGGATATGTTGGCAGTAAATACGGTCATCGAACTATCCGAACACGTGCGTACCCGGTACCACGTACTTACCGATTTACAAGACATGGTTGGCTTCTAGCAAAGCATCGTGCCTACCCAATTCTCCAGAAATATTCTTCTACGGAATATATGATCTTTGCCAGGCGTAGTATACGTAGTATTGCATATTACGATTCAGTATCGGATGTCACTTGCAAGGCCTGGGACTGGAGTTGTGTATGCCCCGTACGAAGCATATATCGGATCACAAGCAACTAGTCTCTTTATGATCGGAAAGTCATGACCTAGTCATACTTCCCCGATGGCTATAGCACGTAGAGTACTAGTTTTGTATCCATGCGTGATCATCATCTCCATATGACTGAAGTGATACTTCCGTCTTGACATCACACCCAATACACTACGATTCTCAATATACCCAGAAGAGGCGTACACAGAACCTGTTAAAGCCCCGGATGACCAAAACCAAAGTATATTGATTGTCACAAGTATTAGCGATGCAAGTCTCAGGTTAAGACCAAATACATCTACCCTTATTCGGACTCCCATAGACACATAGTCATACTACCAATGGGATTCCGAGGGGTCTATCCAGAGCGAAGCTGTTTCCGTACCATCGGTAAACAGAACCTCCTATTACACTTGCATGAGTATCCAATACCCAAATATATGATAACTATGATGTTACGCTTCCATAACACGCACAAGTGTAATACTAGCCTATTTCGCATTATCGATGTCCAATCTCGATAATACTACGACTATGGATATTTAATGATTAAACCTTTATGGATTAATATTGTCTCATATCTTATTAATCTGGAACTAATCATAAGGACTTTTATCATTTATATATCCAGGTAATCCAATTACAAATGATAGAAGAGCAATTTCCTTTGTCACATAGTTAATTTGTACAACAACACCATGTTCTGTACAAATAGTAATGCCATGGGTCATAATTGTCCAACAATCTCCCACTTGGCCTATAGCCAATCACTCATATGTTCTACACCTGAACTATGTACGGGTCGCTCAAAACCTCTGCTGAGAAACAGCTTTCGTCAGCGGATTTGAAAGGTTATAATCTGATGCGATTTATTCGATCATTACATCGCCAAGATGTATGATCGAACGAATCAGATGAATTAGTTGAAGTACATACTTGGATCATTGATGAGACAATGGTTCTTTAACCTGCGTTGTAGCCTAGCTCAGCTGCTAACAGAACTACTCCTAATCCAATTAGGATTATTTAGATCCAAAATGCTTCTATTACTGCATCAGCTGCAACAATGTTCCGCTTTTGTTATTTATTCGGCAACAGTATCTTGCTTGGAAGATTTCCAGCTCATTGTTCCATTATTCAAACTATATATGTACCCTTATTATGACTTACAATCGTTTTCATCGGTTCGGAAACTTACAGCGGTGAACCTAGTTACCTCAAGTTCTCCTTTCCCAATATTTTAAGAATGCATCCTTAGTTCATCCAAGATACATAAGGATGTTCTTTACATCAATCCAGTGACCATCACCTGGATTGGCCTTATAGCGTCTACATATGCTCAAAGCATATGAGACATCAGGTCATGTACATTATCAAAACGTACGAACATTGAGAGAGTGTCAACAGCTTTCTAGATCTATCCTAGTAGATCTTTATTCCTAGAATAAAGCATGTTTCTCCCATGTATTCCATGGAGATTTTTACCGATTATATTATGGGAATGTTATTGCTATGAAGCAATACACCATCATCATATAGGACATTCATTGTCAGTGCGCTTCCACTAACCTTCTTATACACAAGAATCATCTTGAATTAAATCATATATCATTATGATTACATCAAAATGCTGGTTTCAAGAATGCAATGCTTGCTTCAATCCATAAATGGATCGATTTAACTTGCAAACCTCGTTTACATGTTTTAGCTCGACAAAACCGTCAGGATGTATATGTTGGACAATTATGACCCATAGCGTCACTATTTGTAAAAGGCATTGTGGTTTTTGTACAAATTAACTATGTGACAATGGAAATTGCATTTTATCATTTTGTAATTTGATTACTTAAATATATAAATGATAAAAGTCCTTATGATTAGTTCCAGATTATTAGATATGAGACAATATCAATCCATAAAGGTTTAATCATTAAATATCCATAGTCGTAGTATTATCGAGACTGGACATCGATAATGCAGAATAGACTATTATTGCACTTGTGCGTGTTATGGAAGCGTAACGACATAGTTCTCATATATTTAAGTATTGGATACTTATGCAAGTGTGATAGGAGGTTGTGTTTACCGATGGAACAGAAACACCTTCGCTTAGATAGACCCCGCGGAATCCCATTGGTAGTATGACTATGTGTCTATGGGAATCCGCATCAGGGTAGGTGTATTTGGTCTTAACCTGAGACTTGCATCGCTAGTACTTGCGACAATCAATAAGCTTTGGTTTTGGTCGTCCAGGACTTTAACAGGTTCTGTGTACGCCTCTTCTGGGTTTATTGAGAATCGTAGTGTATTGGGTGTGATGTCAAGACGAAAGTATCACTTCAGTCATATGAAGATGATGATCACGCAGGGATACAGAACTGGTACTCTAATTGGTTGCAACCATCGGGATAATATGACAAGGTCATGATTATCCGATTAAATAGACTAGTTGATTGTGATCCGATATATGCTTCGTACGGGGCAGACACTATTCTAGCCTCAGGCCTTGCATGTGACATCCGATACTAGATCGCAATACACAATACTACGTATATTACGTCTGACATAGATTATATATTCCTTTAAGAATATTTCTGGAGAATTGGGTAGGCACGGTGTTTTGCTAGAAGCCAACCATGTCTCGTAAATCGGTAAGAACATAGTATGAGGTATTCACGTGTTCGGATAGTCCGACGACCGGATTTACTGCCAATATATCCAGGGATCTCATGGGTCGCTTCCCAAAGATTCACCGATGACGTATGATTCAAACATAATTAATCTAGGATTAATTACGGCGAGAATTTATCTGGGATAAAATTCTATTAGAAGAGAGAGAACGATTAATTTGGAATTAATCGATAAAATAATATATTCGATATATTAAACGGAATTAGATTTCGACGCGGAATTAAAATTGGATTTTAATTCGGGCGAACGAATTAATTTAGAATTAATTCGCGAGCGACGTGAATAAAAATTTTACTAGGCATAATTATTTAATTAAATTTGATTTAATTACGTCGCAATGGAAAAATTCGTTAATTCGGAATTAACGAACCCGAGCCCAGAATGTGTTTGCGGGCCCACTCGGATTTTGAATTAAAGTGTGGCCCACAAGTCACATAGCAAGTCACTTTAGTGATGGAAGTCATGTCACCTTTTTGTGATTGACATCCAGTCACTATTCATGATGGGAGTAGATGGAGGCATTGAATGCTAATTTTCCCTCCAAACTTGTTTTGCTTTTTGGAAAAGCATATACCAAAGTTTTTTTTGACTTTTGGATAAGTTGTATTTTATTTTTGGAACAAAAACTCTAAAAACTCTCTCCTTGGCCGAATCCTACACAAGGCAAAAGGGAAATTTTTGTTGCAAAACATTTCCAAAGCTAGCACTTGAAGAATCATTCAAGGTGATAGGGAAACCAACCTTTGAGCTTGGAATCTCAAATTAAAGCTTGGAACTTGGATTCAACACATTCAAAAGGAAGCTTGGAGACTTCTCAAAGGAAAAACTTTTTGTTATCAACGCATCCAAAATCTGTTCGATGTAAGTATATTTCCGCTATACTTCTTCTTGTATTCACATTATTTCATTGCTCAAATTGATCTTGGGACACTTTAGAAACCCAAAAATGGTATCAGAGCCTATTTGAGCATGAAATATGATTAGGGTTTTGTTGTGATATTTTTATATCGTACCGCAAGTGTACGGTGTCAAGTTTTAGTATAAATCAGAGTTAAGAGTGTCGAACCCACATTGATTGCGTTAACTTGCACTAAGTAATACAATTGATAATCCTAACTTTATTTAGAAAATAAATAATAAAGATTTTTATAAATAAATAAAATATAAAAATATTTAGATATGAGGAACTAATATGATAGAGATTCTGGATCCTGATTTCACCTAACTGTCGCCGATGCATTTGTCATATCAATTAATCCATGTTCAGTTATATTGTTTATAAGTCAAGACTCCTAAAATATCCACTCCATCTCTCGAGTGCCGAGTGAAAAGATAATCAACTATAGACTTCGATATCTCTATAAAAATCCAATAGTTAACAACTCATTACGATTTGTGATTCTATATTAACGACTTCCAAGGATTACAGATTCTCTCGAACTCTATAAAATCCTAGGCTATATTCTTTAGATCTATTCAAAATCCCCTCTCTCGAGTGATAGATTCTAAACATTCATCATCTCAAATTGTGGCCAACAATCAAGAAGCATTAAACTCAAAAGAATATAAATAAATTAATAAAACTTCATAACAAAATTGATAAACAAAATACAAGGTTCAAGCATCGATTACATCATTCTCCATAATTAAGGAGTTAGTTCATGACAATAGATAAAAACAATAATAAACAAGTCATGAATCTAATGGAAATCATTAGAGTTCTAAGAAAGAAATAAGAAGATAAAACCCGATTTGAATCTCTTCCTCTCCGGACGTCACAGTCTTTGTCTCCTCTTGTCGCTCTTCAATCCACTCATTGGATCTCTAAAAATATTTAATTCTATGTTTTTGTGCAGTGTATTAGCCTCTCCTTGAGTGTTGGTGTTGGACAAAATGACCCATAGCGTCACTATTTGCACAGATCATTGTGTTGTTGTAGCAAATTAACTATATGACAAGGAAATTGCACTCTCATCATTAGTGATTAGATCACATAAATGTATAAATGAAGAGAGGTCCATATGATTAGTTCCTGGATTGAGATGATATGAGACAGTATCAGTCCACGAAGGATTAATCATTAAATATCCCTAGCCGGAGTATTATCGAGACTGGACATCGATAATGCGGAATAGGCTAGTATTGCACTTGTGCGCGTTGTGAGGGCACAACGGCATAGTTCTCATATATATAAGTGTTGGAGACTTATGCAAGTGCGATAGGAGGTCGTGTTTCACCGATGGTACGGGAAACAGCTTCGCTCTGGATAGACCCTTCGGAATCCCATTGGTATTATGACTATGTGTCTATGGGAGGCCGAAATCAGGGTAGGTGTGTATGGTCTTAACCTGAGACTTACATCGCTAATACTTACGATAATCGATAGACTTTGGTCTTGGTGGTACAGGGCTTTAACCGGTTCTGCGTACACCACTTCTGGGTTTATCAGAGAGTCGTAGTGTATTGGATGTGATGTCAAGACGGAAGTATCACTCCAGTCATATTGGAGATGATGTCACGCAGGATACGGTATTAGTGCTCTTAAGTGCTGCGCGGCCATCGGGATATTATGACAAGGTCATGTATATCCGATTATAGAGACTAGTTACCAGACATCCGACATGTGCTTCGTACGGGGCAGACACTTATCCAGCCCCAGGCCTAGCACGTGACTATCCGATACTAGACCGATATGCACAATACAATTGTATACTACGCTTGATACAGATATTAATATTCTTAAATGGATATGTCCGGAGAATTGGGTAGACTTGGTGCTTTGCTAGGAGTCGACCTTGTCTCGTAAATCGGTAGAACGTAGTACTTGGTACGTACGTGATTCGGATACTCCGACGACCGTATTTACTGTCAACTTATCCGGAGATCTCATGGGTCGCTTCCCGATAATCCACCGATGACGCACAACTCGCACTCTTGAATAATCTGGGATTATATAGAAGAGAGAGAAAATTAATCTAGGATTAATTACGGAGATATTTTATCTAGGATAAAATATCGTCTAGAGAGAGATAACGATTAATTCGGATTAATCGATGAATTATTATATTCGATATATTAAACGAAATTAGATTTCGACGCGGAATTAAAATTAGATTTTAATTCGGGCGAACGAATTAATTTAAAATTAATTCGTTAGCGACGTGAATAGTGAATTCGCTAGGCGTAATCATTTAATTACGACGCGACGGAAAAATCGTTATTTGGAATTAACGAACCCGAGCCCGAGTGTGATTGCGAGCGCATTCGTATTTCGAATTCGAGTGCGGCGACGCAAGTCACATCAAGCATCAAATCAATCGTCACATCAAGCGTCAAATCAAAAGTGACTTTGAGTGATTGATTGATTTGATTAATGGATTGAGTGAAAGACACTCAACATGTCACTTTAATAAAGTAGATGTGACTTGATGGACATGATGTGTACTTGATGGACTTTTGACTTTGGAGTGTGGAACACTCAAAGTCATTACAATTGATTTAATTTGTTTTTTAAAAGCAAATTAAATGGTAAAAATATTTGTTAATTTTTTGGAAAATATATAACCAAATGTTATATCACTTTTGTAATAAGTTTTTACACAATTTTCATCTCTCTCTCTCACCATTTTCTCTCTTCCTCTCACGCAAAAATGGAACATTTCTTCACTGGTTTTGAACCAAAAAAACGTGACCTTTAAGGGAAGCAAGAGTGGTTTTTCATAGTGAGAAATCAAGTGCTAGCACACTTACGAGTCTTGCGAAGGTGGTAGGGAGGTTCGCCCATGAGCCGGGATCCATCGGACGAAGCTCGGAGCTCCGTTTCTCAGCTCAAAATTCTGATTTGGTGGACAGTGGACTGCTGCAGTTTGGCGCCTAAGGCAGTGCGTTTTTGGGCTTCATTCGTCTTCAAATCGACTCAACCGATCGATGTGAGTATTCCGCTATCTCTGTTGGTGTATTCACGCATTATTTTCATTGCTTGTTTGATCTTGGGACCTAGATTTTTACCAACAATGGCATCAAGAGCCTTAGGTTCAAGCATGAAATATGTAGGGCTTAAAATTTGGGTAAATGTTTGTTGAGCATGATTTGAATAAATTGATTGTTTAAGTATGCTTATAACATGTTTAATTTCAATTTGGTTGGACCAATTTGTTTAAAAATGATTTGGAATTATTTTCCCCAAATATATGACCTTGGCCGAATGTGTATTGATTTTTGGGTGCTTGGAAATTTTTGATTTTGATTCATTTGATGAGTTGGAATCATTAAGTTTGATGTTAATTTGAGGTCAATTGGATTGTAATTTGAATTGGACAAAAAACCCCAAAATCTTACCTTGGCCGAATGTGTGAGTCATATTGGAGTTCTTGAAATTTTCATTTTAATTCATTGGATGAGTTATAATGATAAAGGATGATGTTAATTTGAAGTCAATTTGATTGAATTTTGAGTTGAACAAAAATCCCCAATTTGCTTCACCTTGGCCGAATATAATAGCCCTTGAATGTCTTGGTATTTTTTGATTTTGTGACATTGGATGTGTATGAAATCAAATTTGATGTTGATTTAATGTCAATTGTGGGTTCGATTGGATCGAAACCGAATCAGACACAAAATCCCTCTTTGACCGAGAGCTTTTAAGCATGTAAATGGGTTGATTTTCAATTTGTGTGTTGGACATATAATAATGAATTGAATATGGTTAATTGGACTAATTCATGTTTTGGAAATGTTGATTTAGTTGATTAATCATGTAATACACTTTAGGTTAATTGAATATGAAATTGGATTTTGTATATTCAATTAATTGGGCCTAATTTTGGAAATTGCACTTTAATGTTGTAATTGGGCTTATTGGGCTTGATTTTATCAAGTTGGGTTTAGGCCAAATGGATTGGATCCAATTGGGCCCAAAACCTTAACCATAAAGCCCAAATGCAACTAATGAACCTTTAAGTTCAATTAGGCCTAATGGGCCAAGATTGATTTATGGGCTTATGGGGTAAATCCCGGATTGGACTTTGGTTATCGGTTTGACCCGAGTTGACCAAAAGTCCACGCCTTAAGAAATCAATTAAAAGCCCATTGGACTTTAATTAAATTGACGTTACGTTCGTTAATCGGTCTTTGAGACGCGTTACGATTAAATTGGAATTTAAATCGTAAAAGGTTTATTAAATAAAAGTGTAATATTTAATTTGGAATTGAATATTGAATTAGTATTAAGTACATGTTAAATTTGATTTAATGATGTAGTTTAATTTAATTCATGAATTCGTACTTTAAGTACTTATTCGCAAAAACGAGTTTGACTCGAACAAAATCAAATCGTTGTTTGAACATTGGATGATCACTTAATTATCAGATTAATTAATTGATTAGATTGATTGATAGCATGCTTATGTGTGTGAATACGTGGTTGTGTTGAATGAATAATGTATATCGGATGGACATTAGTTGGGTGGGCATTTTAGAAATTGTTGTAATAAATTCGATTTATTAAATGGGACCTGCGTGTCCAGCCTTATCACCTTCATTCTCTTTGTATTCTCTTCTCACCTATTCCCCTCTATGTATATGAGGTTTCTTTAGAAGAAGTGTAGTGTAACGGGTAGAAGTAATACAAGTGCTAGCTTGAGTGAGAAAGGGAGAGATTTGATCTAGGATCAATGTGTATAGTATCCATCCGCATATCATTATTATTTATTTTCATACTCGCTTTATTATGTATTTAGAATGCATGTTTAAGGGTGAATGATGTGAGACCTTAACAAAGATAATTAAATTGGTAGCCAATTTGCACGCGAAAAACCCTCGTTAAATATCAAGCGTTTATTTTCCTTCCATTGAGTGATTCTTACTAAGATCCGAGATTGGCAGGGGTTGTTGGCCAAAGTCAAGCCTTGTCCGTCGAAGATGTGTTTTAATCACGAGGCTTCGTTCCATATCGGTTGTTGTCCAAGTTGTGGTTTGTTGGCCAAAGTCAAGACCACTTCTTGTCCATTGACATGATTACGAAGTTTCCATGTCAATGGGTCCGCGCTTGACTGGGATCACTAGGTTTGTTGTGCCAAAGCAAGGCCTAGTTGATTCGGAGGAAAAAGGTTAGGGTATACATTCGATGTATAGGCATATATAAGATATATGTTTGGGACTTGGATGTCCACCTACTGGATCTAGGAATTGGATGAGATCCAATTGATCTTCGAGACCTACCTAGTTATTATCATACAATTTGTTGGCCAAAGTCAAGATTGTGTGATGTACTTTAACGGATCCTAGCCCACTAGGAAACACGGTTTCCCGAGTACTCGACAGAGGGTTAGAGGCTCGACGAAAAATAGTGGGAGGCAAGTATTGAATTTGCAACATTCGTTCAAATACTCGCTAAACGCGCTCATCTATATTACTCGTCATATTAATCAAAAGTATTAGTTGGACTAATATTTTATGTGTTTTAAAAATATATATAGTTGGACTATATACAAACTCATTCAATATATAGTTGATTTTATAATTGGATTATAGTAATCAATATAATTGAATTAAATGTAGTTGATTTTATAATTGGATTATAGTAATCAATATTAAAATTAGAGTTGATTAAATAATTGGATTATTGTAATCATTATAATAAATAATACCTTATTAAAATTGATTAAATAGTTGGACTATTGAAATCAAGAAAGAATTGAAAGGTTGAATATTTAAAATATATAATCTTGGGTTAAATGTTTTAAATGATTTAATTTTCATATTGGGAATAAATAATAGGTTTATTTATTTGATAAAATAACTTATTTTGACTAAGCCCATAATTAAGCAAATATTATAGCATAAAATCTTTGGAAGATTTATATGATGATGACTTTAGTGCTTAATTAAATATACTTATCATAAATCTATCTTAAGATTTAAAAGTATTAAATTGCAATTAATAATTCTTAGAGAATTGATTGACTATTCTAGAGGTGAAAAGTCAAAGTTTGCAATTGGGCGAGTTGCACAAGGTGCACATCATTTCGATATTCCGAAACCCAAGGCTTGGCCAAAGGTTGTGAAATATTGAAAAGATAATTGACATATCCCAAAGTGACTACCATTTGGATATGGAAGACACGAAGGAATTAAAGAAAGGGCGAGGCTCTAACTTTAAAAATATTTGTCAAAGTTTGTTCACTACTAGTATTGAAATTGGATTTTAAATACTTAGTGTGGTACATAATATATATGTATTGATGTTCAGAATCCGCTATGAGCTGGATACTGACTTCAAGCCGAGATTTCTCTGCGAATCGGAAACGGGACGAAAGTCGCTGTTTCGACCGTAGATACCTAAGTTTAAGAACTACCCTTAGGGTATGTACTTAAATTAGGAAATGTTTTTTATGTAACTAGTTTGACTAGAGACATTATCTCTATATCAATGTTTAATCCGATGCGGATAAAACCTTTATATTCTAGAACACTAAGTGTTTCATTAATAAAGATGATACTGAGATAAATACATTAGATTAAATAACTGAATTTATATTTTGAATATAAATAAAATCTCAAACATATAAAATGATAAATAAATAGCTCAAATTGATTTGATCAATAGAGACTTATTTGTGGCATTGTTGTCTAGGACACAATTAAACGAGACTCGTATATCCACACTTTTGAAGAGTGGGTACTAGGACTGATTTGACTATTCAAATAAGGTCTGCGAATCTAGTTTATTAGGTAAAGTACCTAAAATACTAGTACTTGGTAATAGTATAAGGGCCACCGATCTGTTAGCCCTATTCATGGTGAAGTAAGTGGGCCCATATCTAGCTAAGCAGATGTGAACATGAATATTTCGTGACCTTACGGATGTGGCATCACGTTATGGTTATGTGTTTCTTTTGAAGAACACAAATCGGAAACTTTAGAGTTTCGACATGAAATAGACAAACAGATCGGCTATAGTATTATACCGTCACGGTAAGACCGTATTGGAAAATACTTAAGCAGTAAGTTTCATCTGTACATGAAAGAGTACGGTATTTTTCAAATGAGGACTCCTCCCGAGACACGTCAGTTAGACGTGTGTGTCCGAACTAAAACCGAATTTGTTGGACATGATAAAGTTTATCACGAGTCGCTCTGAGCTACTTTTTCCTTCAATAGGATATGTATTAACAGTGCAAAACTTATTAGAATAAGGTTCCATATAAATCTGTTTAACAGATGTCATAAAGGATATGAACAGGGAAGAAACCAGGTTTCTCATTCCTGATAATTTGGATATGCCAGGCATAACGTTTGGATGATACCAAACTGAAAGACCCAAATTCGAACAGTGCCTATATAGGTTATCCTAAGGGAAACCTTGAGTATAGTACTTATATATCTCACATGAGAACAATATGATTGTTGCTCACCATGCGGTTTTCCTGAGAGGAATACCGATATGTAGTGGTCAGTGGGAGGATTGTGATACTCGATGAAAATCGGAGTAATACTGTTCAAGGCACGAAGTCCTTAATGGAACACAAATAGTTCATCTATGATGAACCTATACCATTAATCTTCAAATACACAAGATTCCGTAGATCGGATAGAGTCAGAAAACAACCTAGGGTATGGGTTTCTGATCTAACTCATAAAGATGTCAATCTTATGAAGGTATATCCAACCGACTACTTTTGAGGAAGTGATACGAGGTATCGACTCCCTATTATGGCAAAGTGCCATGAGTCCGAAATGGATTCCATGTATAACAACTATTTTGGATACTAATTGTTGTACCACAAAGCATTGTGCCTATTGGTACATTAATGTCTTCAGGAAGGAAGACATACATGGAAGGCAACATACCGACGTACAAAAACGGGCTTTTGACGGAAAGGTATCGTTATCAACATTGTGTTAATAACGGTTCAACCTTTACCTGCTGCCATGGTAAATCCATTTTGAATATACTGTTGATAACTGCGTATTTCATTCATGAATGTGTCAGTTACAGATCAAAATTGCTTTCCTTAAAAGGAAACCTTTTGGAGGATGTTTACAACATCCTGACGATTTTGTATAACCGACAAACAAGGTTTGCGGGTTATTCGATCCATGTTTGGATTGAGCAAGCATAAGGTTCTTGGAACTGACGTTTTTGATGTAATCATACTGGTTTATGATTTAATTCAAACGAAATGATTCTTGTGTATATAAGGAGGTTAGTGGGAGGCACTGACAGTGAAATTCCCATAAAACAATTGGTAAAAGCTTGGCTTTCATAGATATTCTTTCAATAGAAATTCTCCGTAGAATTCTGGGAGTAGTAACAACCTTTATTCAAGGAATAAAGATCTACTGGGATAGATTGGAGTTTGTTAACACTCTC
>SKCR01004632.1:0-26310 GCA_019454045.1 Zanthoxylum bungeanum | reverse complement strand
TGGGCTTTGGTATTTGGGTTTGACCCATATTGACCAAAAGTCCATGCCTTAGAAATTAATTAAAAGCCCATTGGACTTTAAATTAAATTGACATTGGATGTTAATCGGGCTTTGAGACCCGTAATGGTTAGATTTAGAATCTAAGTAGTAAAGGTTCGTTAATAAAATGTAATATTTAATTTCGAATTAAATAGTGAATTAGTATTAAATACATATTAAATTGGATTTAATGTTGTAGTTTAATTTAATTCAAGAATTCGTACTTTGAGTACTTATTCGCAAAACGAGTTTGACTCGCGCAAAATCAAATCGTTGTTTGAACATTGGATGGTCTTTAATTATCAGATTAATTAATTGGATTAGATTGATTGATAACATGCATGTGTGAGTACATGGTTACGATGCATGAATAATGTATATCAGATGGATATTAGATGGGTGGGGCAGTTTTGGAAATTGTTGTAATAAATTTAGAATTTATTAATTGGACCTGCGTGTCCAGCCTATTACCTCTTGACTCTGTGTATTTCTCTTCTCACCTATTCCCCTCAATGTAAATGAGGTTTCTTTAGAAGTGTTATGTAATCGGGTAGAAGCAATACTTGTGCTAGCGGGGAGAGAGGAAAAGGAGAGATTTGTTCTAGGAACAATGTGTTAAGTATCCATCCGCATATCATTATTATTTTATTTATATGCGCCTTATTATGTGTTTAGAATGCATGTTTAAGGGTGTATGATGATGAGACCTTAACAAAGATAATAAATTGGTTGCCAATTACACGTGAAAAACCCTCAACATCATATTAAGCGTTTTTCCTTCCATTGAGTGATTCTTACTCAAGATCCAAGACTGGCATTGGTTTGTTGGCAAAAGTCAAGGCCTTTGTCCGTCGAGGATGTGTTTGAATCATGAAGGCTTTGTTCCATATTGGTGTCATGTCCAAGTTGTGATTTGTTGGCCAAAGTCAAGATCACTTCTTGTCCATCGACATTGATTACGAAGCTTTCCATGGTCAATGGGTTCCGTTTAACTGGGATCACTAAGTTTGTTGTGCCAAAGCCAAGGCTTAGTTGATTCAGAGGAAAAAGGTTAGGCAATATATTGGATATATTGGCATATATAAGATATATGTTTCGGACTTGGATGTCCACCTACTGGATCTAGGAATTGGATTGGATTAAATTGATCTTAGAGATTCTACCTAGTTAATTATCATACAATTTTTGTTGGCCAAAGTCAAGATTGTGTGTTATTTAACGGGATCCTAGCCCACTAGGAAACAAGTTTCCCGAGTACTCCACAGAGGGTTAGAGGCTCGCCGAAAAATAGTGGGAGGCAAGTATTAATTTGCAATATTCATTTAGTTACTTGCCATACGTGCTCATTTCAAATATTTCGTCATATAAATTAATATTTTAGTTTGACTAATAATTAATCGTTGTTTTAATTAAACAGTTGGACTGTATTCAAACTATTTCATTTATAGTTGATTATATAATTGGATTATAGTAATCAATTTATTTGAATTAACTAATTTCAATTAATAGTTGATTTTATAATTGGATTATAGTAATCAATATAATTGAAGTTAACTAATTTAAATTATAGTTGATTATATAGTTGGACTATAGTAATCATTATAATAAATAGTACCTAAAATCGTTGATTGAATAGTTGGACTATTAGAATCAAGATAATTGAAAGATTAGTGTTTAAAACATAATCCTGGGTGAAAATGTATTTAAACGACTTTAATTTTCAAATTGGGAATAAAATTCAGGATAGTCCTGGAAACTAAAAAGTTACTTACTTTATTTGATAAAATAACATCTTAGGCCTAAGCCCGGAGTTAAGCAAATAGTAGAACATGATATTTGGAATATTCATGTGATGATAACTTTAGTGCTTAATCCATTAAGCTTGCCCTATAGACTCATTAATTTCCTAGTCAGAACTAAGGATTAGATCCTTATAGTATGATATTGAAATTGAAGGATCTTCATAGATCTATCTTTAGATCTTAGAAATACAGATTGCAATAGTAAACTCTTGGAGAGTTAATGGTTATACTCAAGGAGTCAAAGCCAAAGTTTGCAATAAGGCAAGAAGCGCAAGGCGCATCTTATTTCGACATTCCGGAAGGCCAAGGCTTGGCCAAAGGCTTCTGGGGTACCGAATAGGGCAAATGCAAAATCATTATAATCTTCTGGAAGATAAAGGACATATCCCAAGATGTCTGCCTAAATTGTGGCAAACGGGGATCACGGAAGCGTGACTGCCGTATGGACAAGGCAGGCATGAAGGAATTGAAGACGAACAAGGCTCTGACTTCAAATATGTTTGTTATAAATATGTTCACTGCTAGTATTAAAATTGGATTTTAGATACTGGATATGGTACATAAATATATACTGATGTGCAGAATCTGCTGGGAGCAGGATACTGACTTCAGTTGAGATTAATCTACAAATTGAAAACGGGATGAAAGTCGATGTTTTAACCGTAGATACCTAAGTTTTATGAACTAACCTTCGTGTGTACTTAAATTAGGAAACTGTTACAATGTAACTAGTTTGACTATATACATTATCTCTATATCAGGGTTTAAACCAGTTGCGGGTATACCTTTATATTCTAGAACACTAAAGTGTTTTATTTTATAAAGATGATATTGAGATAAAAACGCTTAGATGTGAATAACCGTATTTATATTTTGAATATAAATAAATTTCAAAACGTATAACATGACAAACAATTAGCTCAAACTGATTTGATCAGATAAGACTTATAAGTGGCATTATTGTCTGGGACACAATTAACAAGACTCGTATATCCACACTTTCGAAGAGTAGGTACTAGGGCAAATTTGATTTCATTCAAATAATGTCTACGAATCTAGTTTATTGGGCAAAGTGTCTAAAACACCTTTACTTGGTAAAAGTGCAAGTGCCATCGATCTGTTAGCCTCATTCATAGTGACGTAAGTGGGCCCATGTCTAGCTAGGCTAGAGGTGGATTTGAATATTTTGTGACCTTTACGGATGTGGCATCGCGTTATGGTTATGTGTTCCTTAGAAACACAATCAGAAACTTTTAGAGTTTCGACACGAAGTAGACAAACAGATCGGCTAAAGTATCAAACCATCACGGTTAGACCATGATGAAAATACTTAAGCAATAAGTTTCTCATATACTTGAAAGAGTATAGTATTCTTTCAATGAGGACTCCTCCCGGAACACGTCAATTTGACGGTGTGTCCGAACAGAGAAACTGAATTTAGTTAGACATGATAAGGTTAATCATGAGTTGCTCTGAGCTACCATTTCCTTCAACGGATAATCATTAAACAGTGCAAAACTTATTTTGAATAAGGTTCCATAAAAATATGTTGACAGACTTCATATTAGATATGAACAGGAAAGAAAATGGGTTTTCTCAATCCTGTAGATTTGGGAATGCTGGGCATATGTTTGGATGATACCAAACTAGAACTCAAATCGGATAAGTGCCTAAGTTGTGGGTTATCATAGGGAAACCAAAGTATAGTACTTATACATCTCACAAGAGAACAATGTAATTGTTGCTCGCCATAAGGTTTCCTAAGAGGAATACCGATATGCAGTGGTAAGTGCGAGGAAAGTAAAACTCGATGAAAATCGGAGTAATACTGTTCCAGGCACCGATTCATTAATGGAACACAAATAGTTCATCAAGGATGAAACTATACCAATAATCTTCAAATACACAAGAACCGCGTAAGTCGGAGAGAGTCAGAAAACAACCTGGGGTATGGGTTTCTGATCTCACCTCATAAAGATGTCAATCTTATTGAGGAATACGAACTGACTACGTATGAGGAAGTGATACAAGGTATCGACACCATATTATGGCAAAGTGTCATGTAGTCCGAAATGGATTCCATGTATACCAACCTAGTTTGGATACTAGTTGATGTACCGCAAGGCATTGTGCCTATGGGTACTATATAAGTCTTCAAGGAAGATATACATGGATGGCAATATACTAACGTGCAAAGCTGGGCTTGTAGCGAAAAGGTATCGTTATCAACATTGTGTCGATTACGACGAAACCTTTTACCGGTTGCCATTGGTAAATCCATTTGGATAATGCTTGCTGAAGCTGCATGTTTCATTCATGAAATATGACAGCTGAATGCCAAAACCGCTTTCCTTAACGGAAACCTTTTGGAGGATGTTTACAACATCCTGACGGTTTTGTCGTACCATAACTAGCAAACAAGGTTTTCAGGTTAATTCGATCCATGGATGGATTGAAGCAAGCATTGGGTTCTTGGAACTATCGTTTTGATGTAATCATAATGATATATAATTTAATTCAAAACGAAAATGATTCTTGTGTATATAAGGAGGTTAGTGGGAGCGCACTGACAGTGAATGTCCTAAGTAATGATGACATGTCATTTCTTGGAAATGATAATCCCATAAAACAATCAGTGAAAGCTTGGCTTTCATAAAATTCTCCGTAGAATTCTTGGGAGAAACAACCTTTATTCTAGGAATAAAGATCTACTGGGATAGATTTAAAGTTTTTGATACTCTCCGAGAACTCGTACATTGATAAATGTACGCGACCTGGTGTCTCATACGCTTTGAGCATATGGAGTCACAATCGGGCCAATCCAAGTGATAGTCACTGGATTGAAGTTAAGAACATCCTTAAGTATCTTAGAGGAACTAAGGATTCTGTCTTATAATATGGAGATGGAGAACTTGAAGTGACTGGGATCACTATTGCAAGTTTCCTAACGGATATAAACAACCATAAGCGTAACAAAAGTACTATAAAGTTTGAATAACAGAACAGTGAGCTGGAAATCTTCCATGCGAGATACTGTTACCGAATAAACAACACAAGCGGGTTATTGCTGCAGCTGAGGCAGCAATAGAAGCCATTTGGATCGATAATAATCCTAATTAGATTAGGAGTAGTTCTGTTAGCAGCTGAGCTAGGCTACAGCGCAGGCTAAAGAATTAATGGTCTCATCAACGATCCAGATATATACTTCGATATACATATGATTCGTTCGGATCATACATCGTGGCGATGTGATGATCGAATAAATCGTATGAGATGATAATCATGCAAATCCGCTGATGAAAGCATTTTCTCAGCAGAAGTTTGAGTGAACCGTACATAGTTCGGGTGTAGGACACTTGAGTGACTGGCTATAGGCCAAGTGGGAGATTGTTGGACAGTTATGACCCATAGCATCACTATTTGTACAGATCATGGTGTTGTTGTACAAATTAACTATGTGACAAAGGAAATTGCTCTTCTATCATTTGTAATTAGATTACCAAGATGTATAAATGATAGAAGGTCCTTATGATTAGTTCCGGATTGATAAGATATGAGAGAGTATCAATCCATGAAAGTTTAATCATTAAATATCCCTAGTCGTAGTATTATCGAGATTGGACATCGATAATACGGAATAGACTAGTATTACACTTGTGCGCTTTGTGAGGCATAACGGCATAGTTTCATATATTTGGGTATATGATACTCATGCAAATGTAGTGAGAGGTTGTGTTTTACCGATGGTACGGAAAACAGCTTCGCTCTGGATAGACCCCTCGGAATTCCATTGGTAGTATGACCATGTGTCTATGGAAGTCTGAATCAGGGTAGGTGTATTTGGTCTTAACCTGAGACTTGCACCGCTAATACTTGCGACAATCAATATACTTTGGTTTTGGTCGTCCAGGGCTTTAACAGGTTCTGTGTACGCCTCTTCTAGGTATATTGAGAATCGTAGTGTATTGGGTGTGATGTCGAAATGGAAGTATCACTCAAGTCATAGTGGAGATGATGATCACGTAGGATACATAACTGGTTCTCTTATGTACTGCAGTCATCGGGATAAAATGACTAGGTCATGTTTATCCGATATAGAGACTAGTTACCAGAGATCCGATATGTGCTTCGTACGGGGCAAACACATTTCCAGCCCCAGGCCTTGCACATGACATCCGATACTGGATCGAAATACGCAATACTAAGTATACTACGCCTGATATAGATCACTTATTCCTGTAAGGATATTTCTGGAGAATTGGGTAGGCATGGCGCTTTGCTAGAAGGTAACCTTGTCTTGTAAATCGGTATAAACGTAGTACTAGGTACTTACGTGTTCGGATAGTCCGACGACCAGATTTACTGCCAAAATATCGGGGATCTCATGGGTCGTTCCCGAAGATTCACCGATGACGTATAACTCGCACTTTATTAATCTGGGATTAATTAGATGAGAGAGAAAATTAATCTGTGATTAATTACGGAGATATTTTATCTGGGATAAAATATTAATTAAAGAGAGAGAACGATTAATTTGGAATTAATCGATAAAATAATATATTCGATATATTATACGAAATTGGATTTCGACGCGGAATTGAAATTAGATTTTAATTCGGGCAAACGAGTTAATTTAGAATTAATTCGTTAGCTACGTGAATAGTGATTTTGCTAGGTATAATTATTTAATTACGTCACAATGGAAAATTCGTTAATTTGGAATTAGCGAACCCGAGCCCGGGTGTGTTTGCGGGCGCACTCGCATTGCGAATTTAAGTGCGGCCCACAAGTCACATCTAGCGTCAAATCACTAGTCAATCAAGTGATGGAAGTCACATAACTTTGAGTGAAGTGATGCTTGTCATCATTGATTGATGTGAATAGTGACATGAGTGGTTGATGGCATTTATGGCCATTTTGGCTCCAAATCTTGGTTTGACTTTTGGAAAGCCAAATACCAAATTTTGGTATATCTTATTTGATTTTTGGAAAATCAAATAAGTGTGTATTAGATACACAAACCTAAAACACTTTCTCTCCACTCACTCTCTCCTCCTCTCTCACGCCCAAGGGGCATTCTTCTCCTTCTTTCACTGGTTTTGCCGAGAATGGCAAGGAAGAAGATGGTGATTTTTGAGGCAAAAATTCACCAAGAGCTAGCACTCAAAAGAGGATATACGAAGGTGATAGGGAACCGCACTTGTGAGCTTGGAATCACCACACAAAGCTTGGAGCTTGATGGAGATGCATGGCTGAATTTTAGGACAAAACCAGTAAATACCGAGAGTTCAATGAGCTTCAAAGGGCATAAAAATTTTTCGTTGTTCCTCGCATCGCTCAACCGATCATTGTAAGTATTTTTCAACTTCTTTGATGTATTCACATGATGTTTCTTGCTTTAAATTGATCCTTGAGACCTTAGAGAATCCCAACAAGTAAAACTCGATGAAAATCAGAGTAATACTGTTCCAGGCACCGAGTCCTCACGGAACACCAACATTTCATCAGGGATGAAACTGTACCAATAATCTTCGAATACACAAGAATCACGTAGGTCGGAGAGAGTCAGAAAACAACCTAAGAGGTATAGGTTTCTGATCTCACCTCATGTAGACATTAGTCTTATTGAGAATACTGAACCAACTACGTATGAGGAAGTGATATGAGGTATCGACTCCGCTATATGGCAAAGTGCCATGAAGTCCGAAATGGCTTCCATGTATACCAACCATGTTTGGACACTGGTTTATATACCAGGAGGCATTGTGCCTATTGGTAACAGATGGGTCTTCATGGAGAAGACAAACGTGGATGGCAACATACAAACGTGCAAAGCTAGGCTTGTAGCGAAAGGGTATCGTCATCAACATGGTGTCGATTACGACGACACCTTTTACCCATTGCCATGATTAAATCCATTCGGATAATGCTTGCAAGTGCTGCATATTTCATTTATGAAAAATGGCAGCTGAACGTCAAAAATCGCTTTCTTTAAATGGAAACCTTTTGGAGGATGTTTACAACATCCTGACGGTTTTGTCGTGCCGAAACATGCAAAAAATGTTTGCAAGTTAAATCGATCCATTTATGGATTGAAGCAAGCATTGCGTTCTTGGAACCAACATTTTGATGAGATCATAATGGTATATGGTTTCATTCAAAATGAATATGATTCTTGTGTATATAAGAAGGTTAGTGGGAGTGCACTGACAATGAATGTCCTATAAGTTGATGATGTATTGCTTCTTAGCAATAACATTCTCATAATATAATCGGTGAAAGCTTAGCTTTCATTAAAATTCTCCATAAAATACCTAGGAGAAGCAGGCTTTATTCTAGTAATAAAGATCTACTGGGATAGATCTAGAAAGTGTTGACAACCCTCTCATAGCTCGTACATTTTTCAAATGTATGTGACCTGATGTCTCATATGCTTTGAGCATATGTAGACGCTATATGGACAATCCATGTGATGGTCACTGGATTGACGTAAAGAACATCCTTGAGTATCTTGGACGAACTAAGGATGCTTTCTGGGAATATGGGGAAAGGAGAACTTGAGGTGACTAGGTTCACCGCTGCAAGTTTCCAAACCAACAAAGACGACTTTAAGTTGCAATAAGGGTACATATTTAGTTTGAATAATGGAACAGTGAGCTGGAAATCTTCCAAGCAAGATATTGTTGCCGAATAAATAACAAAAACAGAACATTGCTGCAGCTTAGGCAGCAAAAGAAGCATTTTGGATCTAAATAATCCTAATTGGATTTGGTGTAGTTCTGTTAGCAGCTGAGCTGGGCTACAACACAGGCTAAGGAACCGTGGTCTCATCAATGATCCAAGTATGTAATTCGACTAATTTCATATGATTCGTCAGATCATACATCGTGGCGATGTGATGATCGAATGAAATTCATCAAATGAAAACATTGCAAATCCGCTGACAAAAGCTGTTTCTCAGCAAAAGTTTGAGCGACCCATACATAGTTCAGGTGTAGGACACTTGAGTGATTGGCTATAGGCCAAGTGGGAGATTGTTGGACAATTATGACTATAGCATCACTATTTGTACAGAACATGGTGTTGTTGTACAAATTAACTATGTGACAAATGAAATTGCTCTTTTATCATTTGTAATTGGATTACCGGGAATATAAATGATAAAAGTCCTTATGATTACTACCGGATTGATAAGATATGAGACAGTATCAATCCACGAAGGTTTAATCATTAAATATCCCTAGTCGTAGTATTATCGAGATTGGACATCGATAATGCGGAATAGACTAGTATTACACTTGTGCGCGTTGTGAGGGCATAACAACATAGTTCTCATATATTTGGGTATATGATACTCATGCAAGTGTAGTGAGAGGTTTTGTTTTACCGATGGTACGGAAACTGTTTCACTCTGGATAGACCCTTCGGAATCCCATTGGTAGTATGACTATGTGTCTATGAGAATCCGAATTAGGGTAGGTGTATTTGGGCTTAACCTGAGACTTGCATCGCAAATACTTGCGACAATCAGTATACTTTGGTTTTGGTCGTCTGGGGCTTTAACAGGTTCTGTGTATGCCTCTTCTGGGTATACTGAGAATCGTAGTGTATTGGGTGTGGTGTCAAGATGGAAGTATCACTTCAGTCATATGGAGATGATGATCACGTAGGATACGGAACTGGTACTCTTAAGTACTACAGTCATCGGGATAATATGACTAGGTCATGATTATCCGATTAAAGAGACTAGTTGCCAATGATCCGATATATGCTTCATACAGGGCAAACACAATTCCAGCCTCAGCCCTAGCATGTGACATCTGATACTGGATCGTAATACAGAAGACTACGTATACTACGCCTGACAAAGATCTAATATTCCTTAAAGAATATTTCTGGAGAATTGGGAAGGCACGGTGCTTTGCTAGAAACCAACCATGTCTTGTAAATCGGTAAGAATGTGGTACCGGTACGCACGTATTCAGATAATCCGATGACCGTATTTACTGCCAACATATCCATGGATCTCTTGGGTTGCTTCCCAAAGATTCACCGATGAGATTTGACTCGAACAGAAAATTAATCTGGGATTAATTATGATAGAGAAAATTAATCGGGGATTAATTACAGCAAGAATTAATCTGGGATTAATTATCAGAGAAAGAATTAATCTGGGATTAATTGCATCGAGAATTCATTAAATTCGTCGAGAAGAGAGAACGCGATTATTTTAGAATTAATCGGTAAAATAAATTTAATAGTTAAATTAGATTTTTCTATTTAATTTATTTATTTTGGCTAAAATGATATATTAGATATATTAAATGAAATTGGATTTCAATACGGAATTAAGATTGGATTTTAATTCAAGCGAACTAATTAATTTATAATTAATTCGTAAGCGACTTACGTAATAATATTGCGAGACATTATTATTTAATTAAATTGGATTTAATTAAGTCACAACGACAAATTCGTTTAATTCGGAATTAAACGAACCCGGGCCCGAGCGAAGTTGCGTGTTGGATTGTCCGACTTGAATTTAGAATTTAAAGTGGAACCCACCAACTTACATCAATGTGTTTGACTAGTGATGGAAGTTGTTATTGGTTGTGTAAGGCTTGGATTGCTTGTAGAATACATAAACCATATCCAACACATTTTGTTTTGATTTTGAAAGACATATACCAACTTAAAGTAACTTTGGAAGTCAACTTTTGGTATTAGATTTTGAAAATCAAAATTGAAATATTCACTCTCTCTTTTACTTGCAAAACCGTGAGCCACTCTCCATTGGAAGACATTTTTGTTCTTCAAAATTTATTCATGCTAGCACATAAATGAGTGAATCAATGTGATAGAGAAACTCACCCAAGTGTTGGAAATACTACAAGAAAGCTTGGAGCTTCATCTTCAACAAAGAAAAGTTTTGAAATCCCTACATCCAACAACCGATCAATGTGAGTATTCCGCAACTCCCTTTGATTAATTCACATATGAATCACTCTTAGACGATCTTGGCATGTTCTAGGAACACTTACAATAATCATCTTGTGGTTGTTTTTCGACGTGAAAAATATTTACCTCTAGTGTCATGTTCCCAAATGATAACTTCATGAGACCATTCCTGCAATTGATAAGAGCATTAGCTGTAGCAAGAAAATGTCTACCTAAGATAAGTGGAATTTTTGACTCAGTGTTAACCACAGATTGAGTATCTAAAATTAGGAAATCAACAGGGTAATAGAATTTATCAATTTGAACTAAAACATCCTCAACTACTCCTTGCGGTGTTCTGATAGAGCAATCAGCTAACTGTAAAACCACAGATGTAGGTTTGATCTCTCGAATTCCTAGCTGCTTATAGATAGAGTATGGCATGAGATTAACACTAGCACCTAAATCTAATAACGCTTGACCAAAATCATATGTGCCAACGTGACAGGCAATGGTGGGACATCCTAGATCTTTGTATTTTGGTTGAGTCCTCTGCTTAATTACTACACTTGTTTGCTCTGTCAAGAATGCAGTCATTTTCACATGATGCTTTCTTTTTTATTGTACATAGATCCTTCAAACTTTCGCATATGTAGGAACTTGTTTGATCACATGTAACATAGGAAGGTTAATTTTTACCTGCTTTAAATATTCTAGGATCTCACCATTTGGGTCTGGAGCTCTCGTAGTAGGCTTAAGAGCTTGAGGGAAAGGTACTCTAACAGAGAAATGTGTTACTCGATCTTCCTGAGGGGTATTTGCACTATTAACCTTAGTGGCTCCTATAATGTTGGAAGTGTCATGCATCTCTACCTCTTTACCATTCCTAGTGATTATGGTATAAACACTTTTTATTTTGGATGCCTCATGATCAACTTGTGCCATGTGTTGCCCTTGTGGATTAGGTTGAGACTGAGATGGGAATTTTCCTTGTTCTTGCACACTCAGGACATTAGTCAACTTAGAGACTTAACTCTTAATCTTCTTATTATCTTCAACCATCTGGGCTATCAATGACTCAAACTTTTGATTGGTTTTGCTCTGGGCCTCTATAAATGCATGTACAATGTCCTCTAAAGAATTCCTATGGACGGCAGGTGTGTGATACTGGGGAGCACTGTAACCTTTGGGTTGTGATGTCTGGGTAGGCTGATAAGACTCATATTTCCAACTAAGATTGGGATGGTTCCGCCAACTAGGATTATAAGTATCTGAATATGGTGTATAAGGCTTCTTGTACATCCCTAAGGTATTTGTATTGTTCTTCATATGTTCCCTTCATCTCACCATATACAAGGCACTCTTGGGCCAAATGGTCAGTCCCATTGCACACGAAACATTCACATTGGGGTTTTAAGTGGGCTACTGCATGCATAGTCTTTCTATCTTCGGTTATTAAGGCTCATATATGTCTAGTTAATAGCTCGACTTGTGTCTTAAGACTATCATCTTCCTTACAGTGGTGTATGCCTCTGCGAGAAGGAGTGTGGTGTGTCCTATCAGTGCTATCAATGGTATTAGGTCCAGTACAGGTGTGAGATTTCTCAGATAAGTCATTCAAGTACTCTAATGCCTCATCAGGGTTATTTCGGATGAACTCACCATTGCACATTGTCTCAACGAATTGGTGATCCCTAGGGGTTAGACCGTCATAAAAAATAGCTACTAAGAGCCAACTCTCATATCCATGGTGAGGAAAACTAGCTAACATCTACTTAAACCCTCCCAAATTTGATAAAGAGTTTCACTGTCCCTCTGGGAGAAGGTAGAGATTTGTCTTTTCAGGGCATTCGTCTTATGGTATGGGAAGTATTTGTTAAAGAATGCATGTATCATCTCGCCCCATTATCCTATTTATCGAGGTCTTAAAGAATGCAACCAGCTTTTAGCTCTATCCTTAAGGGCAAAGGGGAGGAACTTAAGTCTAATTGTGTCTGTGGTCCCAAATCGGTCATGGAAGGTTGCTACAACCTCTTCAAATTCCCTAATGTGCACATAAGGGTTTTCGTTCTCCAAACCATGAAAGGTTGGGAGATACTGTATCATTCCAGGTTTAAAGTCTATATGTTGGGCATTAGAAGGAAACATTATGCATGATGGTGTAGCTGTGGGAGTGGATGGAGGTACTGACCGGTGCTTACATACACCCGTATAACGCAAGCGCACGTATCGTTCAAGTAGTATAAAAAGTATCGATCCACGAGGACTTAATACCTATCTATTAATTTTATGAGGTCAAATGATTATAGTATCTAACAGGTTGTTTGATTGATTTGAAATGGTGATGATTCTAAATTTAAAAACAAGTAAATAAATTGCACGAAAGTAGGTTTAAGAAAATTCAATATTAGAAAACTATCTAGGGTTGTGAATCTTTCTAATATCTTTAAAGATGAAGTGGTTATTTCATGTTTGTGTAATAAATCGGTTTACTAACCTGGAACACTAAATTATGTGAAAGCCTTTGTCGATGGCCAGACGCAAATACCAAGTATAACCCAATTGAACCATATGTTTATGTCAACCAAATTACCTGGATTCATTAAGTTTAAGTTCCAATTATGGCTACCCTCATCCAATAGGTATATGTATATCCTGTAAGGAAATCTATTAAAGGGTTATCTATCCTCAAGGAAGATCGTGGGCAATTAAGTCTAAGGCTGAAACCAAAATTCCTTGTCAAGTTTATTATAGATTTACCAGATCAATCTTATTAGTGGCCAATTAACAAGACGCATTAAGCTTAAGACTTAATAAGTAAACCTTTAAATTACCGAAACTATAAAATAACCCTTTATAAACCGGTGATATTAGAATTCATTACAACCCCAGATAACTAACTTAGTTACGACACATAACTAGGGCTAGTAAAAACTTAAATAAAATAAAAGACATAAATTAAAATACTGAAAAGTAAATTGCTGAAAATAAATTGCTGAAAAGTAAATGATGAAAGTAAATTGCTGAAAAGTAAATAAAGTAAAAGTACAATAAAAGAAAATGATGAGGTAAAAGGATCCACTTTTATTACTTATATTTTAGATATCTATCTTAATATAATATATTAACTTTACATGATAATTACCAACCAGCCATATAGGCGGTATCCAGATTAAGTCAAATTAATAATTAATTACCAACCGACCAATCAGGCGGTATCCAGTTTAGTCAGGTTAAAACCATTTTAAATAATTACCAACCGACCAATATGGCGGTATCCTCGTTAAGTCAGGTTTTAACTAGTTTATATATTATAATTAAGGGAGATTAATCTAAATATTAGTAATAAAAGTTTTACCTTTTACCCCAGCAAAGGGGAGTTACATCCTAATTACTGAAAAGTAAAAACTGAAAATTAAAGAAAGAAAAGTATTGTGCGTAAAAGTAAATTACGGAAAGTAAAAACTGAAAAGTAAATAAAAGAAAGTGCGAAAGCGGAAATTAATTACTGAAAGCTGTAAATAAACAAACAAGATACAATCTTCTTAGTATTCTTAAGGAATTCCTTAGAAGAAAGTATGAATTTACAAATGAACTGGTTTGGTATTTATAGGCAAAATTTTACCTCCATCAAATCATCCACCAAATCCATTATTAATTGCTCCAATAATTGCACCACTAATTGCTCCACCAAATCCATTAATAATTGATCCACTAATTGCTTATCATGTTTGGTGGATGATTTGATAATTTTTATTATTTATTATTAATTTATTTTTTGCTTTGAAAATGACTTTAATAATTACACACAACACACTTCTGGATGGTTCATCAATTTCGGGCATGAAATCTTCAGAATGCGAATTATTTTGTCTTTCCAAGTTGTAGATATTTGAGTCTTCTTTAATCTGAAACTTGAATCAGCTCAATCCAATATCGGAGTAATAAGTTATGCCCAAAATACGACAGATGCGCAAAACTGGAATTTCCAAAACTGCACTTCGTTAAAACACCCTTTCAAGTTTCCAATCTTCAAAATTAATATGTCAAGTCCAATTTTTTCCCTTATTTGACCCACATTTCGTCCTAAATGATTCATTGTATCCCAATATTGTTTTATCTACAAAATAAACTAAAATACATCAAAACGTTCATCAAACCCGAGAAACTAAACAAAATATTAAGTAAAAGGGGCGGTATATATTGATATATTTTCCGCTCATCACACCCCAAACCTAATATTTTGCTAGTCCTCGAGCAAAACAGCAAAATAAAATACAAGAAACAATTAAAATTAAACTAAGCCACTTTCGTAGGGATCACAGTTTCATTTAGCATATGCAACAAGCCTTTAAACCCCTAGGTGTCCCTAGTGGACGAGTTATAGTCTCGTGAGGGCTTACAGCAACGATACCCACAAATGTTTTACAAAAGTAAAAAGATAATAAAACTAATGCACACAAAGTAAAAAGACAAGAGAAAAGAGAATAAAGAAGTTAGTGACTAATCAGGTGAAACTTCTACTCCAAGTTACTAGTTGTTTTCTTTTTCTAAATTACTGAATAAGTAAATTCTCGATTATATTACCATTCTCCATATGCACAGTCGACAAAATATTAATCAACTCATTTTTGCCCACAATAGTCACAAGTGCAGTTGATAAGAGAGTAATATTTTTGTCCTAAAGCTTTATCAGAATTCACACCTTTTTACAGCAATGGAATAATTTTCTGATTTTTCTGATTTTTTTCTTTTGATTTTTGATTTTTTTATTTATATACAATATCTTGCATCTATGTAGCGAGTGTTGGGTCGGTGGCTCCCAAACCAGTTGGCTTTAGAGCACCAGGTGTTAAGACACCCATACGGACTTAATTACTCAGACTTCAGATATATATATTTTTGCAACATCCTTGATCCATGTAGCGAGCTTTGGGCCAATGACTCCCAAACCAGTTGGCTTTAGGGCACTAGGTGTTAAAACACCCTTACAGACTTAATAACTCGGATCTCATACCTATTTTTTTTACTCCATCACTTTTTGAGATGCTTTCTCCAATTAAACTAGAGCACTAAATATTATAAACTTTTCAATTACAACTCATGTATGTATGTTACTATGCATGTTGATAATACCTGCCAACTGAGCATATGAAGATCCATTTTAGTCAGTATTATGGAGAATTTACAAATTAAATAATTCAAAAGGAAATAAACAAAAATTAACTTGTTCCGAAATAGGTTTGAGATACGTATCAGGAGTGAAAACTCCTTACTCAACTATCTCTTACCAATTTCACCTTTTTAGTCAAAATAAAAACAAAAAACGCAAAATATTTTTTGTAATTTTGAAAAAAATCAAATTTTTTTTATATTTTTTCGAAAAAAATTGGAAAAAATAAAAAAACAACACACAACTAAAAACAAGAAACCGATCAACTAATTCCCTCCCCCAAACCTAAATGAGACATTGTCCCCAATGTCTTAAACAGTGGAAGAAGAGCTTGGAAGATAGTACATGGTTAGCTGAAATTCTACACGAAAAGTTAAAGGTTAAGATCCAGATTAATCCGACGCCTCTTACCACGATTGTCCTCGGACCAATTTATCTTTGAAAGGCTATGGTCAATTTGTGGTTCATAGGCTAAGATTTGGTCAATTAGATCTGGAGCAGTTCTGGCAGTAAAGAGGAGTTCTTTCATAGGTTTTCACACGAACCCATTTCTCCGAGCATCATCAAGAAACACACAAAGAAAATCATAAAATCCTTCAATGTTGTACAGTCCAAGCGGTTTCTAGTGTATGTTCAGGTTCGCCCAAGATAACACTGTAAAAATTTCCTCCAATGTACCCAAGCCACATGGCACGATCAGTTCCTCTCCATTTGATGGTCCAATAAGATTTGCCTCCGCCAAGGGTTTTGGAATGATTCCCAAAACTTGACTGCCTCCCTCCTGTACAGCTTTTGAAACGATCCCCATAAGTCCAAGATTGCCTCCGCCATATACTAAGTGCATATTCCTTGCAACTAAGACTCGACCCAATTCCTGTGTTGCTTCTACGTATTGTGGCTTAACACCAACACTAGTACCGCAAAACACACAGATGTTTTCAACTCGTCTTCTTGAAGTGGCTTCCATGTTTTACTCTGGATGTCTTCAAAAGTGCAATGATGAGTTGAATTTATAACACCTGAAAAGAGTGAGTAAAATAATAGCACTAGTACCTGCCAAATGACAATTATTAGTTAAACAGTAAAATAAACCGTGATAGTCAAAAAGGTCTGGATCATGTCAGAGAAAATAAAAGAAAAAACAAAACAAATCACAATTATCAGGAAAAGACAAAGAGATATAATATGTACAAGAAATGTATGACGTCAGGGACAAGCTTCCCATCCAATTTTCTTATAAATTGGCAAACAAGGTCTTTTTGAGTCAAATTCCCAAGACTTAACTGTTGTCTTTCTTTTTGGAATTTTATATGCAATTTGCGAATGGCTATATGAACATATCCACTAGGATGCGTCTCAAGAGTTGAAGATATATCATCTACAGACTCCTTACTCAAGCCATCCCTAATGAATTTAATTTTATCTTCGCAATTATCAGACATCATTCCTAAAGAACGTCAACGAGAATTGCAATTCCAGCGTGCACATTTATAACAAACACACATTTGCTTAGCTCTACGTTTCTTTGCATAGGTGCTTCTTCCAAAACCAGGCAGAAGTGAAATAAAATAGTCAGAAGACTCACCTGCCAATCGGACTCGTGCTTCAATTACCCAACAAATATCATTAGGAACACCATGGATCATTAGTAATCTCATCCGTTCCAAGCGAGCTTTGTAGACTTTCAACAGAGAGTTTTGAGGGAGAGAAGGAAATAACTTGTGAAGATTTATGAGAACTTCTTCCATCTTGAAATGACTTTCTGCAAAAATTAAACACACAAAAATAAAACACACCAGATCATAATATATACACAAATTGTATGGGTTGCCTCCCTGTGAGCGCTAAGTTTAAAGTCGTCAGCTAGACGTGACTTCTCGAACGTTAGGCTGGATCTGAAAGTGTGAAACTTTCTTTTTGTCGCTCAAATGATTCTCCCCAGTAGTGCTTGACACTTGACTATTAACCTTGAATGTTTCATTGGTGTTGCGATCCAGTAACTCAACAGCTCCATATGGTAAAACCTGAGTGATCACAAATACACCTGACCACCTTGATTTCAACTTCCATGGAAAAAATTTCAACCGTGAATTGTACAACAACACTTGTTGCCTTGGTTCCAACTGTCTGTGCACTATTTTTTTATCATGCCATTTCTTGGTCTTTTCTTTGTACAATCTGGCATTCTCATAAGCCTGTAAGTGAAATTCCTCCAATTTCTTTGAGTTGGTGGAGTCTTTTCTCTCATGCAGCTTATGGATCAAGATTCAGCTTCTTTAGTGCCCAGTACTCCTTGTGCTCAAGCTCAACTGGTAGATGGCACGCTTTCCCAAACACCAATCGATATGGGGACATACCAATGGGTGTGTTGTAATTGTCTGATAGGCCCATAATACGTCATCCAGTTTTGTTGACCAGTCTCTCCTTGTTGATCCAACAGTTCTCTCCAAGATTCTTTTGATTTCCTCTGTTTGAAACTTCAACCTGTCCATTTGACTGTGGATGATAAGAGTAGTGGCAACTTGTGAGTAACTCCGTATTTGGATAGGAGTGCATCAAAGTATCTGTTGCAGAAATACGAGCCACCATCACTGATAATTGCCCGAGGTGTTCCGAACCGAGTGAAAAAATATTCTTTTTCAGGAATTTGATCACCACTTTTGAATCATTGGATGGTAGTGCAATTGCTTCAACCCATTTGGAGACGTAGTCTACAAAAACCAAGATGTACAGCTTTCCGAATGATGGAACAAATGATCCCATGAAATCTATACCCCACACATCGAATATCTCCACTTCCAGAATATTTTGCAACGGTCCTTCATTTCTCTTCAAAATATTCCCCATTCTCTGGCACCTGTCACATTGAAGAACAAAAAGATAAACATCTTTAAAAATAGTGGGCCAGAAAAAACCTGATTGTAGGACTTTGGCTGCAGTTTTATTTCCGCTGAAGTGTCCGTGTATGGTGATGAATGCAGTGTGCAGAACACTGTTGACCTCCTCTTGTGGAACACACCGTCTCAATAATTGATCAACACACCGTTTGAACAGGTACGACTCATCCCAGACATAGTTCTTGACTTCTTTGAAGAATTTCTTCCGTTGCTGAGTTGTCCATTCCAACGGCCATTTTCCTGACACAATGTAGTTGACATAGTCAGCATACCAATGGGCATCTTGTTGTTTCATGGCGAACAACTGTTCATCTGGAAAAGTTTCTTTGATTTACAGTTCTTTGCCAGTTGTTTCTCCATTCTCGAGCCTCAATAGATGATCTGCCACTTGGTTTTATGTCCCTTTCCTGTCTCTGATCTCCACGTCAAATTCTTGCAGAAGAAGTATCCAACAGATCAATCTGGGTTTGGCATCTTTCTTAATGATCAGATATTTGATTGCTGAATGATCTGTGTAGACCACCACTTTAGGACCCAGCAGGTAGGAGCAGAATTTATCAAAATCGTACAAAACTGCGAACAACTCCTTTTCAGTGGTTGTGTAGTTGAGTTGAGCTTCATTCAAAGTCTGCTGGAGTAGTAGATGGTGTGGAAAATCTTTGCTTTGCGTTGTCCCAAAACTGCACCTACAGTAAAATCACTAGCATCACACATCACTTCAAATGGAAGGGTCTAGTTTGGTGCTACAATGATAGGGGCATAAATTAGCTTTTATTTTAAGATCTCAAAAGCTTCCTGGCATTCTTTGGTGAAGTTGAAAGGCACATCCTTCTCCAGAAGATTGCACAGAGGTTTAGCAATCTTGGAAAAGTCTTTGATAAACTCTCCTGTAAAAAACCTGCATGTCCAAGAAAACTCTGAATCCCTTTTACTGATGTCGGTGGAGGTAGTTTTTCAATTGTTTCAATCTTTGTTTGTCTACCTCGATTCCCTTTTGTGAGATCCAGTGTCCAAGAACAATGCCTTCCTGCACCATGAAGTGGCATTTCTCGCAGTTGAGTACCAGGTTGGTATCCTTCGCATCTTTGTAATACATGTTCCATGATTTGCAGCAGTGGTTCAAAAGAATCTCCAAACATAGAAAAGTCATCCATAAAAACCTCCATACTCTCCTCCAATATGTCTGAGAAGATGGCCATCATGCAACCCTAAATGTAGCAGGAGCATTACATAATCCAAATGGCACTCTGCGAAAAGCAAAAGTACCATAAGGACATGTAAATGTGGTTTTCTCCTGATCTTCTGGGCGATGGCAATCTGATTGTATCTGAATATCCGTCCCGAAAGAAAAGAATCATGTCCCGCCAGTCTGTCTAACATCTGGTCAATGAATGGTAGCGGAAAATGGTCTTTTATGTTGCTTTGTTTAGCTTTCGGTAGTCCATGCATACTCTCCATGCAGTCACCGTTCTGGTCGGAATCAGCTCGTTCTTTTCATTTGTGACAATAGTAATTCCTCCTTTCTTCGGCACACACTGCATAGGACTTACCCAACTGCTGTCTGAGATGGGGTAAATGATGCCAGCATCCAACCATTTGATGATTTCTTTCTTCACGACCTCCTTCATGATTGGATTGAGTCTCTGTTGATGCTCCACTGTGGGTTTGTACTCATCATTCATCAGAATATTGTGCATACAAAATGATGGACTAATGCCTCGAATGTCTGCTATAGTCCAGCCAATGGCCTTCTTGTGCTCTCGTAATACTCTCAGCAATTTTTCTTCTTGCTCCAACGTTAGTGAAGAAGAATAATAACAGGTAATTCAGAAGAGTTTCCAAGAAATGCATACCTGAGATGGCTCGGAAGTAACTTTAGCGCCAGCTGTGGTGGTTCTTCAATCGAAGGCTTGATTCGATCTTTCTTTGGCAGTTCCAGGCTTTCCACTTGTGGTGTTGATTTGAATCGGAATGGTTTGTCAAGGTAGTTGATACATTCCAGGATTTCAGCATCTAGATCGTTGTCAGTCATGTTGGTGATGCAAGCTTCAAGTTTGTCCGTGGGAGTTGTATCAGTATCCTGAATGATACTATCAACAACATCAATTCTGAAGCATTCTTCTTCCTTTTCATCATTGGGGAATTTCATGGCTTTGAAAACATTGAAGGTAACTTCTTGGTCCTGCACTTTCATGGTCAGTTCTCTTTTTTGCACATCAATCACAGTTTTACTTGTAGCCAAGAATGGTCTCCCAAGAATGATAGGTACTTCTTTGTCTTCTTCCATGTCAAGGATAATGAAATCTGCTGGAAGAATGAGTTTGTCGACTTTGACCAGCACATCTTCAACAACACCTCTTGGAAATGCGAGCGTTCGATCAGCAATTTGTAGTGAGACTGATGTAGGCATTGCTTCTCAATTTGCAGTTTCCTGTAAATAGAAAAAGGCATCAAGTTAACACTTGTACCTAAATCACATAAAGCCTTACCGATATAGTGTTCTCCAATGGTGCATGGGACAGTGAAACTGTCAGGATCTTTCAACTTTGGGGGAAGTTTCCTCTGAATGATGGCACTGCATTCTTCCGTCAATGCTACTGTCTCGTAATCTCCCAATCTCCATTTTCGTGAAAGAATGTCTTTCATGAATTTGACGTAGCTGGGCATTTCTTCCAAGGCTTCTGCAAATGGAATGTTGATATGCAGTTTTTTGAACACCTCCAGGAATCGAGCAAATTGCTTGTCCAGTTTGTTTTTCTGAAGTCGCTGTGGAAAATGTGGAGGTGGAGTGATCTGATCTTTTTCTTTTTCCTTTGCTTCTTTTTCCTCCATCTGTGGCACTGCATCTTTTGAAACTTCCTCAATTGTTGCATTGATTCCAACATCTTTGTTGATTTCAATACCGTTTTTCAACGTGATGGCTTGACATTGCTCCTTCCCTCGGTTCATTGGATTTGGTTCTGTGTTGCTGGGAAGATTACCTGGGGGTCTGTAACTTTGAGCATTGGCTAGTTGTCCCACTTGATTCTCCAGTGCTTTGATAGAGGCTGAATGGCTTTGATTCAATGCTACTTGATTTTGAACCATAGCTGCTAAAGCATCGTATTTTGCTTCTTGCTTCTTCAACTAGGCCAGCACTTCTATTATTCCTGGTTCTTTTTCATGCTCCTGGCTTTTATTTGGTTGTTGGAATCCAGGTGGTGGGTAGTTCTTTTGCCCTGAATTGTTGCTCCATGCGAAATTGGGGTGATTCCTCCACCCTGGGTTATAGGTGTTGGAATATGGATTGTTCCCCTGTCTGTTGAAATTGTTGACATAGTTCACTGTCTCTTCTTTTGGTTGTAAGATTCTGACTCAGGTCTCCTCCAAATGGTGAACTTGTGGATCCACCATTAACTTTCATGTTAAGAGTTTCCAGATTATTGCAAATCACATCCAGCTTGGAATTCAGTGCTATGTTGGCTCCAACTTCATAAATTCCTGCAATTATTTGGATCATGCTCTTTTCTCTGTTGGCCATAAAGAATTGTTGTTGGCCATTTCTTCAATTAAGTCTCAGGCCTGATCTTCTCCTTTTGCCATCAAAGATCTTCCAGCAGCAGCACATCAATTGTGGTTCTCATTATTCCATAAAGTCCATTGTAGAAGGTTTGGACTTGTAGCTACTTTGCGATCATCAATGATGACATTCATTTCCGGAGTAAATCTTTGAATCTTTCCCAAGCTTCGCAAAGGGATTCTGAATCTTATTGCACGAAGGATGTGATGTCATTCCTCAACTTTGCAGTTCTGGCTGGTGGAAAGTACTTTGCAAGGAATTTGGTGGCTAGAGTGTTCCAAGTTGTGATGGAACCAGTTGGTAACGAATGTAGCCAAGCTTTAGCTCTGTCTTTCAGGGAATATGGAAAAACCCACAGTCTCATTGCTTCTTCATACTCGGTTTTAATTGAAAGTACCGCAAACTTCCAGGAAGTTGCTGATGTGGGCATTAGGATCTTCAGTTGCATTTCCCCCAAACTGTACTGACTGCTGAATCATCTGGATGCATGTTTTGATGTTACAAACGCATTTGCTGGTAAATGAGGAAGTACAATACAGGAAATGAAGCAGTCGACCACCAGAATAGTTCTGTCTCGAATGGGTATCGGTGGTGCAACTTCCAAAGGTTCAGGTTCCATGTTGACTAAAGCTTCTTGGCCTTCTCGCCTTTCCCTTCTCAATTGTCTGATGGTTCTTTCAATTTCTAGGTCAAGCGGTCGGAGTTCAAAGTTTCTGGTTCGTCTCATGTAGTTTCTGAGAACCTGAAACACAAGAAAACAAAAACAATAAGTAAAAAGAAATTAGATACAAGTAACGTATCTAACCCCAAAACTAATAGTGAAAGATAAATAAGTCCTCGGCAACAGCGCCAAAAACTTGACTGCTGCTTAACACACGCGTATAACACAAGCACACGTATCGTTCAAGTAGTATAAAAAATATCGATCCCACGGGGACTTAATACCTAATCTATTAATTTTATGAGGTCAAATGATTACTAGTATCTAACAGGTTGTTTGATTGATTTTAAATGGTGATGATTCTAAATTTAAAAACAAGTAAATAAAATTTCACGAAAGTAGGTTTAAGAAAATTCAATATTAGGAAACTATCTAGGGTTGTGAATCTTTCTAATATCTTTAAAATGATGAATTGGTTATTTCATGTTTGTGTAATAAATCGGTTTACTAACCCGGAACACTAAATTATGCGAAAGCCTATGTCGATGGTCAGACGCAAATACCCAGTATAACCCAATTGAACCATATGTCTATGTCAACCAAATTACCTAGATTTATTAAGTTTAAGTTCCAATTATGGCTACCCCGCCCGACTGTATATGTCTATCCTATAAGGAAATATATTAAAGGGTTATCTATCCTCAAGGAAGATCGTGGGCTATTAAGTCTAAGGCTGAAACCTAAAATTCTTTTGTCAAATTTATTTTAGATTTCTCAAATCAATCTTATTAGTGGCCAATTAACAAGACGCATTAAGCTTAAGACTTAATAAGTGAACCTTTAAATTACCCAAAATATAAAATAACCCCTTATAAACCGGTGATATTAAAATTCATCACAACCCCAGATAACTAACTTAGTTATGACACAAAACTAGGGCTAGTAAAAACTTAAATAAAATAAAAGATATAAAGTAAAATGCTGAAAATAAATTGCTGAAAAGTAAATGCTGAAATTAAATTGCTGAAAAGTAAATAAAGTAAAATTACAATAAAAGAAAATTCTGAGGTAAAAGGATCCACTTTTATTACTTATATTTTAGATATCTCCCTTAATATAATATATTAACTTTGCATGATAATTACCAACCAGCCATATAGGCGGTATCCAGATTAAGTCAAATTAAAAATTAATTACCAACCGACCAATCAAGCGGTATCCTGTTTAGTCAGGTTAAAACCAATTTAAATAATTACCAACCGACCAATATGGCGGTATCCTCGTTAAGTCAGGTTTTAACTAGTTTATATATTATAATTAAG
The DNA here is from genome assembly GCA_019454045.1 of Zanthoxylum bungeanum. Taxonomy (NCBI): domain Eukaryota; kingdom Viridiplantae; phylum Streptophyta; class Magnoliopsida; order Sapindales; family Rutaceae; genus Zanthoxylum; species Zanthoxylum bungeanum. The sequence goes on along the minus strand of SKCR01004632.1, from coordinate 1,920 downwards.
GGAGATTAATCTAAATATTAGTAATAAAAGTTTTACCTTTTACCACAGAAAAGGGGAGTTACCTCCTCATTACTGAAAAGTAAAAACTGAAAATTAAAGAAAGAAAAGTATTGTGTGTAAAAGTAAATTGCGGAAAGTAAAAACTGAAAAGTAAAGAAAAGAAAGTGCGAAAGCGGAAATTAATTACTGAAAGCTGTAAATAAACAAACAAGATACAATCTTCTTAGTATTCTTAAGGAATTCCTTAGAATAAAGTATGAATTTACAAATGAAATGGCTTGGTATTTATAGGCATAATTTTGCCTCCATCAAATCATCCACCAAATCCATTATTAATTGCTCCACTAATTGCTCCACCAAATCCATTATTAATTGCTCCACTAATTGCTTATCATATTTGGCGGTGATTTGATAATTTTTATTATTTATTTATTAATTTATTTTTTTGCTTTGAAAATGACTTTAATAATTACACTCAACAGACTTCTGGATGGTTCATCAATTTCGGGCTTGAAATCTTCAGAATTCGAAATTATTTTGTCTTTCAAAGTTGTACATCTTTGAGTATTCGTTAATCTGGAACTTGAATCAACTCAGTCCGATATTGGAGTAAAACGTTATGCCCAAAATACGACAGATGCGCAAAACTAGAATTTCCAAAACTGCACTTCGTTAAAAAACCCCTTTCAAGTTTCCAATCTCCAAAATTAATATGTCAAGTCCAATTTTTGCCCTTATTTTACCCACATTTCGTCCTAAATGATTTCATTGTTTCTCAATATTATTTTATCTGAAAAATAAACTAAAACACATCAAAACGTTCATCAAACCCGAGAAACTAAACAAAATATTAAGTAAAAGGGGCGGTAAATATTGATATATTTTCCGCTCATCAGGTACTCCTCAAGAGTCCTCAGGTGGGGTCTCTCATTTTCACTCATGTTGTATGTGCTAGATCTAGATGGTGTGGCAAAAAGATTGTCAAACAAATTTTCTGAGTATGAGTTTTCCTCTTCAATCCTAACAAATCTACCAAATTGATCCCTATGTCTAGGCATGCAATTTAAATGCAAGTAAAACAAGGACAGAAATAAAGGAATAAACTAAAAATAAATAAATAAATAAAATCAAAACTAAAAATAAAATTGAAATAAAATAATAAATAATAAAAAAATAAAGGTGGAAGAAAGTTAACGTTTTTGTTGTTGACCAAGCAAACCTGCTCATTTTGTTTGTAACGAGTCTCCCCGGCAACAGCGCCAAAATTTGATTATGCCTAAAAATTACTTGCGGCTATCACAATATAGTTGGGGTGTTGATTCCTCAGAGAGATGGTTACAATGGACTAATTCACTTAATGAAAATATTAGCAGTAACTTAATGAAAATAAATAGATTTAATTGGTGATGTAAAATAAAGATTGCTAGAAAAATATGCAGGATTTATTAATAGAGATGAGCAGCAAAGCATCAGGAATCTCTCTTGTATTTCCTATATTCAGTCATTGATTCATTTTATTACTGAATTGAAGGTTTCACATCCCAAACCAACAATCGAAAGATATTCAATTCCAAACATACTAAATTATAATATAATCGATGAATTACTTTCTCTATGTTAACATCACACAAAGTTATCATTATGACCTATCTAACGTCGATAATATACCCTCAGGCAATACTGCAAGCAGAAGATAACTAATAAAACAACTTTACCAGTTACAACTGGGTTCCCCAATCACAAATAGAAGAAGCATGACTATTCCTATATGCAAGTTGGTAAAACACAATCTCTGGATTATAAATCGAAAGATAAGAAAGAATAACAACTATCAATTGTATTCAACGTTAAAAATTACTTATGAATCAACAACATTAACATAAAAACTTAAATACAATAGTTCATCATTAGCTTTCCTAG
>SKCR01004631.1:0-26359 GCA_019454045.1 Zanthoxylum bungeanum | reverse complement strand
ATTGGCACTTATCCAATTTGGGTTTTTAGTTTGGTATCATCCAAACGTTATGCCTGGCATACCCAAATTATTAGGAGTAAGAAACCCCGTTTCTTTCCTATTCATATCCTATATGATATCTGTCAAACAGATTTATATGGAACCTTATTCTAAATAAGTTTTGCACTGTTAATACATATCATGTTTGAAGGAAATGATAGCTCAGAGCGACTCGTGACAAACCTTATCATGTCCAACAAAATTCGGTTTTAGTTCGGACACACCGTCTAACTGACGTGTCTCGTTTAATTGTGTCCTAGACAACAATGCCATAAATAAGTCTCTATTGATCAAATCAATTTGAGCTATTTATTTGTCATTTATATGTTTGAGATTTTATTATATTCAAAATATAAATTCTGTTATTTACATCTAATGTATTTATCTCAGTATCATCTTTATATAATAAAACACTTTAGTGTTTTAGAATATAAAGGTTCACCCGCAGTGGGTTAAACACTGATAAAGAGATAATGTTTCTAGTCAAACTAGTTACATTATAACAGTTCCTAATTTAAGTACACACCCAAAGGGTAGTTCCTAAACTTAGGTATCTACGGTCGAAACAGCGACTTTCGTCCCGTTTCCGATTCGCAGAGAAATCTCAGCTTGAAGTCAGAATCCTGCTCAAAGCAGATTCTGAATATCAATACATATATTTTATGTTCCACACTAAGTATTTAAAATCTAATTTCAATACTAGTAGTGAACATAACTTAGACAAATATATTTAAGTCAGGGCCTCGCCCTTTCTTTAATTCCTTCGTGTCTTCCATATCCAAATGGCAGTCACTTTGGTATATATATCAATTATCCTTTTCAATATTTTAGGAACCTTAGGCCAAGCCTTGGGTTTTTAGAATATCGAAACGATGTGCACCTCGTGCTACACCCCCAATTGCAAACTTTGACTTTATCTCCTCTAGAATAGTCAATTAATTCTTCAAGAATTATAAATTGCAATTTTAATACTTCTTAAATTAAAAAATTAGATTTATGACAAGTATATTAAATTAAGCATTAAAGTCATCATCACATAAATCTTCCAAAGATTTTATGCTCTACTTATATTGCTTAATTTTGGCTTAAGGTATAATAAGTTATTTTATCAAATAAAGTAACCTATTATTTATTCCCAATTTGAAAATTAATCATTTAAAATATTTTAATCCAGATTATATTTTAAATATCCAACTTTTCAATTTCTTATCTTGATTACAATAGTCCAACTATTTAACCAACGATTAGTGGTACTATATATATTATAATGATTATAATAGTCCAACTATATAATCAAATATAATCCAAATTAATTAACCTCAATTACATTGATTACTATAATCCAATTATAAAATCAACTGTAAACTGAAATTAATTAATTCAAAAATATATTGATTAATATAATCCAATTATATATAATCAAGTATAATACAGTCCAACTGTTTATTAAAACAACAATTTAAATATTAGTCTAACTAACATTTATATAACGACGAAATAATTTAAATGAGCGTGTTTAGCGAGTATTCGAACGAATGTTGCAAATTCAATACTTGCCTCCCACTATTTTTCGTCGAGTCTCTAAACCTCTGTGGAGTACTCGGGAAACCGTGTTTCCTAGTGGGCTAGGATCCCGTTAAGTATCATACATCCTGACTTTGGTCAAACAAAAAATTGTATGCTATTTAACTTAGGTAGATCTCTATGATCAATTGGATCTCATCCAATTCCTAGATCCGGTTAGGTGGACATCCAGTCCGAAACATATGTATAATGTCAATGTATCCATTACATTTTCCTAACCCTATCCTCTGAATCATCTAGGCCTGGCTTTGGCCAAAAAACAAACCTAATCATTCCAGTTAAGCGGGACCCATTGACGAGGAAAGTTTCGTAATCAATGTCATTGGACAAAAAGTGATCTTGACTTTGGCCAATAAAAATCACCATTTGGACAAGACACCGATATGCAACAAAACTCTCATGATTCAAGTACATCCTTGATTGACAAAGGTCTTGACTTTGGTCAATAAAAACCAATGCCAACTTCGGATCTTGAACAAGAATCATTCAATGGAAGGATATTTGCTTAATATAAAACGAGGGTTTTTCGCGTGCAAATTGGCTACCAATTTAATTATCTTTGTTAAGGTCTCATCATCATACACCCTTAAACATGCATTCTAAATACATAATAAAGCGAGTATGAAATAAATAATAATGATATGCGGATGGATACTAACACATTGATCCTAGATCAAATCTCTCCCTTTCTCACTCAAGCTAGAACTTGTACTACTTCTACCCGTTACACTACACTTCTAAAGAAACCTCTTTTTCATGGAGGGGAATAGGTGAGAAGAGAACACAATGAAATAGGAGATAAGGCTGGACACACAGGTCCAATAATAAATCAAATTTATTACAATTTCCAAAATCGCCCCACCGGCTAATATCCATCCGATATACATTATTCAAACATCACAACCATGTATTCATACAAGCATGTTATCAATCAATCTAATCAAATTAATTAATCTTGATAATTAGTGATCATCCAATGTTCAAACAAAGATTTGATTTTGTTCGAGTCAAACTCGTATTGCGAACACGTACTCAAAGTACGATTTCTACTAATTAAATTAAATTACATGATTAAATCCAATTAATACGTATTTAATTCTAATTCATTATTTAATTCCAAATTAAATATTACATTATAAAATAACCTTTATGACTTAAATTCCAAATTTAATCGTTACGGGTCTCAAAGCCCGATTAATATCCAATATTAATTTAATTAAAGTCCAATGGGCTTTTAATTAATTTCTTGAGGCGTGGACTTTTGGTCAACTCGGGTCAAACCCGCAACCAAAGTCCAATCCGGGAGTTACCCCATAAGCCGTTAAATTAATTTTGGCCCATTAGGCCCAATTAAATAATTAAGGTCCATTAAGTCATAATTGGACCTTTTGAATTCGGTTTTGGGCCTAATTGGATCCAACCATTTTTGCCTAAACCCAACTTTGTTACAACAAAGCTCAAAAGCCCAATTACAACCTAACAAGCCCAATTTCCAAAATCAAGCCCAAATTAATTAACTTATAAAATTCCGAATTTCACAATTAATTAACCTAAGTGTAATACACAATCAATTACCCAATTAACATTTCTAAAACATCAATTAGCCTAACTAATCATGCACTTTAACAACCAAATAGTGTCCAACACAATTCAATTAAAATCAAACCCAATTTACATGCTTTCAAGTCTCGACAATTAGGGGTTTTTCAATTCGATTCGGTTTCAATCCAATTGAATCCACAATCATCATTTCCCAAATCAGTTTAACTCATCCAATGAATCAAACAACAAAAATCACCATGAATTTCATGCCTTTGATTTTCGGCCAACCCACTAATTTTGGGCAAAATGTTCCAAATCAAAATTCAATCCAATTAAAACTTCAATACAACATTACCCAATTGTTTTAAGTCACCCAATGATCAAAAAACAAAATAATGCCAAGCCAATTTAGGGTTCATATTTTCGGTCCAAGCTTCAATTTTGGGGAAAATTGGATCCAACCAAATTTCTTGAAATTGATCATGCACAATCTCAATTAAACATCATCCAAGCATGCTTAAACAATCAATTTAACCAAAACAAGTCAAAATCGATTTTGCCCAATTTAAAGTTTTGGCCAACATTAAGCAAATTGGGGAAAATCAATCCAATTAATTTTTTCATCAAAATGATTACATATAACTCAAATTAAATCATATACAAGCATTCTTAAACAAACAATTTGTTAAAATCATGCTTAAATCAAAAAGCCCCAAATTTGCTCAAGAACCCTAATTCGGTTTTCATGCATCAAAAGCTCTGATACCATTGTTGGAGTTCAATCAAGTCCCAAGATCAACAAATCATGCACAAAAACCGCATATGAACACAACAAAGGAGGTGCGGAATATACTCACATTGAATGGGTTTGATGCTAGGAAGAACACAAGCTGCGTTTTCATCCTCCATTGAGCTCGGCAGTAGCTTTCCTTGACAGTGGGCTGCACGGTTTGGACTGGTTTGGACTCCACCATTTTCGGCCATGCATGGACTCCATTGAAGCTCCAAGCTTCAAGCTTTCCAAGCTCAAAGAATCACTTCCCTATCACCTATGTATCACTCAAGGTGTGCTAGCACTTGATTTTTGCCACAAAAATCGTTATCTTACTTCTCACTTTGCTCGACAGAAACAGAACAAGGAGAGGAAGAAGACGGTTTCCAAAACCGTGAAGTAGAGAGGAAGAAAAGGGAGGGAGAGCATTTTCACGTGAAACCGTGAATGATGAGAGAGAAAAGGCAAATGGTTTTTTACTTATATTTATATTTTATTTCCAAAATAAAATCAAATACAAAAGCCTTTTCATTTACCAAATACAAAAGTCAAAAAAGCAAAAAGCTTTCATCATTTCAACTTTTACTTTAAGTCACATCACATCACTTTAATAAAGTGACATGTTGTCAAGTCACATCACTCAAAGTGACAATTGATTTGACGATTGACGCGACTAGCGATTTGACGCTTGATGTGACTTGCGTGCCGCGCTCGAATTCGAAATGCGAATGCGCTCGCAATCACTCTCGGGCTCGGGTTCGCTAATTCCAAATTAACGAATTTTCCGTCGCGTCGTAATTAAATGATTACGCCCAGCGAAATCATTATTCACGTCGCTAACGAATTAATTCTAAATTAATTCGTTCGCCCGAATTAAAATCTAATTTTAATTCCGCGTCGAAATCCAATTTCTAATAATATATTGAATATATTATTTTATCGATTAATTCCAAATTAATCGTTCTCTCTCTTTAATTAATATTTTATCCCAGATAAAATATCTCCGCAAATAATCCCAGATTAATTTTCTCTCTCATCGAATTAATCCCAGATTAATTCTATCTCTCTCTTCTAATTAATCCCAGATTAATCAAAGTGCGAGTCATACGTCATCGGTGAATCTTCAGGAAGCGACCCATGAGATCTCCGGATATGTTGGCAGTAAATACGGTTATCGGACTATCTGAACACGTAAGTACCTCGTGCTACGTTTGTACCGATTTACAAGACAATGTTGGCTTCTAGCAAAGCGCCATGCCTACCCAATTCTCCAGAAATATTCTTACATGAATATATAGATCTGTATCAAGCGTAGTATACCATAGTATTGTGTATATTGGCCCAGTATCGGATAGTCACGTGCTAGGGCTGGGGCTGGATAAGTGTCTGCCCCGTCCGAAGCACATGTCGGATGTCTGGTAACATAGTCTCTATAATCGGATATACATGACCTGGTCACAATATCCCGATTGGTTGCGCAACACTTAAGAGCACTAGTACCGTATCCTGCGTGACATCAACTCCAATGTGACTGAAGTGACACTTCCGTCTTGACATCACACCCAATACTCTACGACTCTCTGATAAACCCAGAAGTGGTGTACTCAGAACCTGTTAAAAGTCCCCTACCACCAAAACCAAAGTTTATCGATTATCGTAAGTATTAGCGATGCAAGTCTCAGGTTAAGACTATACACACCTACCTTGATTTCGGCCTCCCATAGACACATAGTCATAATACCAATGGGATTCCGAGGGGTCTATCCAGAGCGAAGCTGTTTCCCGTACCATCGGTGAAACACGACCTCCTATCGCACTTGCATAAGTATCCAATACTTATATATATGAGAACTATGCCGTTGTGCCCTCACAACACGCACAAGTGCAATACTAGCCTATTCCGCATTATCGATGTCCTGTCTCGATAATACTACGGCTAGGGATATTTAATGATTAATCCTTCGTGGACTGATACTGTCTCATATCATCTCAATCCAGGAACTAATCATATGGACCTCTCTTCATTTATACATATCTATGGTGATCTAATCACAAATGATGAGAGTGCAATTTCCTTGTCACATAGTTAATTTGCTACAACAACACAATGATCTGTGCAAATAGTGACGCTATGGGTCATTTTGTCCAACACTTACTGCGAAACATGAGCCAATGGCTACAACATCGTTGATGATAGAGTCATTGCAGGGCATGTTCGGGCAGGCTTCAGAGTGGCGATGTCATGACTCAGCGATGACCGCAATGATGAAGGAAGGACATAAGTTCGAGAGCATATCTTGAGGATGATGACATATCTGAACCCATCCGAAACTTATGGAGCTTGTATTGACGAGTGTAGCCAGTTGATGATGATCATGGAAACTCTTACGAAGAGTTTCTTGCAGTCTAAACGAAATTATGTTGCAAACAAGTTGGCTTTTACTTTAACTCAGCTACTTAATGAGCTCGCCCACTATGAGTCTATGCTGATGGATCCTCGTAAGCCTAGTGGAGATGGAAGTGTAGCTGAATCTTTCAAATCTACAAAGAAGAGAACGAAACTTTGGAAACGCTAAGAGTACAACTACTTGATACATGGAAAAAACTTGCTGAAGGTAACTTTACCATGAGAGTCAGAACATGGGATGTCGTTTCAGTAAAAGCAATAGGAGTCAATTTTCAAATTTTAAATAATAGTTATTTAAATTTAAACACAACATTGTTTATTCCCTTTTTGTAATCGAAATTTAATTTATGTTTCAAAACTATAGCATGATGGTTTTTCCATTTTATTTACTAATAATAGTTATTATTTCAAAATGGATTACCAATATGCACAGGAAATTTGGAGAACAACTTATATGTGTTAAGAACATTAACACATAGTTCACTACTCAACATTGAGATGTTAAAGGTTGAAAAACCTAAAACAAACGGAAAAAGATTTCTCACGATGACATATATCAATGGCATCTTAAACTTGATCATATTATCCTTGACAAGATATAAAAGGTTGATGAAGAACTGACCTTTAAACTAGTTAAAAGTTTGAACTTTATCAGTCTACAAATCTTGTCTAGAAGGAAATTTGACCAAGATACCTTTTACTGAAAAAGGTATAAGAGTCAGTCAACCACTTGAGCTAATACATTCGGACATTTACGGATCGATGAATGTAAGAGTCCGAGGAGGTTATGACTACCTCGTCACATTTATTGACGATTATTCTAGATATGAGTATGTTTACCTAATGCATCACAAGTCAGATACCTTTTAAAAGTTCAAAGAGTATCATGCTGAGGTTGAGAACCATTTAGGTAAGAAGATCAAAACACTATGATTGGATCATGGAAGAGAATACCTTGATAGTAATTTCAAGGAATTATTGGTTGAGCATTAGATAGTATCCCAACTCACAACACCTACAACACTATAGTAGAATGGTGTTACAAAGAGGAGAAATCAGACCCTACTAGACATGATAATATATATATTTAGTTACAGTTCACTGCCTAGTTCATTATAGGGTTATGCATTGCAAACAATAATCTATATCCTTAATGAAGTTCCATATAAGTCTGTTCATAAGACTCTCTTAGAGTTGTGGAGTGGTCGTTATGCTAGTTTAGGATATTTCCATATATGGGGTGTCCAGTACATGTGCTGAAGAATAAGACTACAAAGTTGGAGCCACATTCTCAGGTGCCTATTTGTAGGCTATCCTAAGGAGACTATGGGTGTGTTCTTTTATAGTCTGGAAGATAATAAAGTGTTTGTGTCGACAAAACTACATCTCTTGAGGAAGACTATATGAGGGAATACAAACCTTAAAGTAAAGTGTTACTCGAGCAGTTACTTGTTGGTTCGACCAGTACACCATCGTCAAAAATAGGTGACAGAAACATAGCAGCTTTGACATCTGAGCATCACATGCAAGTATGTCAGAATGATCTGCCACCGAAATGTAGTGGGAGGGTTGTACGATAACCTGATCGCTATCTAGGAGTTGGAAAGGCACAAGTTGTCACTTCCAGTGACGGTTTAGAGGAATGACATATCGTAGTGTAATGGATGATTCTGATAAGAGGATTAGCCCAAAGCCATGATCCTCGAGATGAAGTCGATGTACTCAAACTCAGCTTGGGAACTTGTAGACCAACCTAATAAGGTAAAATCCATAGATTTTAAGTGGATATACAAGAGAAAAAATGAGTAGATGAGAAGGTACAGACCTTCAAGGCTAGGCTTGTAGCCAAAGATTATACCTAAAAAGAGGGAGTCGATAAGTCTCGCCAGTAGCCATGTTCAAATCCATCCACACACTTCTCTCCATTAATGTATATTAGGACTATGAGTTTTGGAAAATTGACGTCAAGACTGCATTCTTGAATGAAAATATAGCAAAATGTTTGTAAGTAGTAAAGGCACATTTATAGACTTAAACAATCATCTCGATCATGGAAGAAAAGATTTGATACCACAATCAAGTCCTATAATTTTGAGTAGAACATCGATGAACCTTGTTTAAACAGGCGCGTCATTGATGGAAAAATGGTTTTATTCATTTTGTACGTTGATGATATTTTACTCGTTGGGAATGGTGTAAAAATATTATCGGACATGAAATCTTTGCTAGCTAACCAATTCCAAATGAAATATTTTTGTGAGACCAATTATCTACTTGGGATCCAGATTCTTCGGGATCGCAAGCGACGACTGTTAGCTATGTCTCATGCATCCTATATCGATAAGATCCTTGTGTGATTTGGAATGCTAAATTCCAAGAAAGGCAATTTGACTTTCTGACATGTAATTCATTTGTCAAATAAATAGTCCCCTAAGATACCTCAAAGAGTTGAGGAAATGAGACATATCCCATATGCCTCAGCAGTTGGTAATCTCATGTATGCTATGTTATGCACGAGACCATACATCTGTTTTACAGTGGGAGTAGTAGGTAAGTTTCAGCCTAACACATGATTAGATCATTGGGTAGCTGTGAAATACATTCTCAAGTATCTTAAAAGAATGAGAAATTATATGCTTGTGTATTCTGGTTAGGATATGATCCTTAATGGATATACATATTATGATTTTTAGACGGATGTCAATTCTAGGAAATCAATATCTTGATCAGTGTTGACCTAGGTTGTGGTGGTGGTGCCAATGTGTGGAGGAGCATAAAACAATCTTGTATTGCTGACTCCACCATGAAGGCTGAGTATGTAGCAGCTTGCGAAGCAACTAAGGAAGCATTTTGGCTCCGAAAATTCTTGGAAGATCTATAAATTATTCCTGATATGGATAAATCACTCACATTTTATTGTGATAATAGTGGTTGTAGGGAGAACTCCAAATAACCAAGAAGCCACGAGATATTGAAGCATATAGAGAGGAAATATTATCTCTTAGAAATATAGTATAGAAACATCTGTAGAGAATCTGGCCGATCATTTACAAAGACATTTTCAACTAAAAGGTTTGGAGGTCACCTAGAGGGTATAAAATCACTGACATGTCCAATTTCTCTAGTTCAAGTGGGAGATTAGTGGGATGTATGCCCTATAGCCTCATGTAATATGTAAACGAAATTATTTGTATAAAAATAAAAGATGCATTATTCATTTATCAATTGTTTTGATTTAAATCACATATTTTAAATTATCATGTTTATCATTGTTACTGATGTGCCTCAGACTTATTTTATAAGTGTCATACTTAAGAGGATTTATGTCTGAAGTTAATCATCTATAATAGTCCATAGAGAGTATGTTGGATAATATGACCCATAGCGTCACTATTTCACAGATCATTGTGTTGTTGTAGCAAATTAAACTATGTAACAAGGAAATTGAACTCTCTTTCATTTTGTGATTAGATCACCATAGATATATAAATGAAGAGAGGTCCCTATGATTAGTTCCTGAGACTGATAGGTATCCTATAGGATCATAGTATTTACATATCTGTGGTGATAAAATGAGATTGCATTCCTGTACATATTTCCTTTCGACAGTATCAGTCCAGAAGGATTAATTCATTAACAGTATCCCTAGCTTTAATCGTCAGTATTATCGAGACTGGACATCGATAATGCGGAATAGGCTAGTATTGCACTTGTGCGCGTTGTGAGGGCACAACGGCATAGTTCTCATATATATAAGTATTGGATACTGTGCAAGTGCGATAGGAGGTCGTGTTTCACCGATGGTACGGGAAACAGCTTCGCTCTGGATAGACCCTTCGGAATCCCATTGGTATTATGACTAGGTGTCTATGGGAGGCCGAAATCAAGGTAGGTGTGTATAGTCTTAACCTGAGACTTGCATCGCTAATACTTACGACAATCGGTAAACTTTGGTTTTGTGGTGGGGGATCTTAACTGGTTCTGTGTTCACCTCTTCTGGGTTTATCAGAGAATCGTAGTGTATTGGATGTGATGTCAAGACGGAAGTGTCACTCCAGTCATAATGGAGATGATGTCACGCAGGATACGGTATTAGTGCTCTTAAGTGATGCGCATCCAATCGTGATATTATGACCAGGTCATGAATATCCGATTATAGAGACTAGTTACCAGACATCCGATATGTGTTTCGGACGGGGCAGACACTTATCCAGCCCCAGCCCTAGCACGTGACTATCCGATACTGGGCCGATATGCACAATACATTGTATACTACGCTTGATACAGATCTTGATATTCTTTGATGGATATGTCCGGAGACTTGGTAGACTTGGTGCTTTGCTAGGAGTCGACCTTGTCTCGTAAATCGGTAGAACGTAGTACTTGGTACGTACGTGATTCGGATACTCCGACGACCGTATTTACTGCCAGATTATCCGGGGATCTCATGGGTCGCTTCCCGATAATCCACCGATGACGCACAACTCGCACTCTTGAATAATCTGGGATTATAATAGAAGAGAGAGAAAATTAATCTAGGATTAATACGGAGATATTTTATCCGGGATAAAATGTCGTCTAAAGAGAGATAACGATTAATTTGGAATTAATCGGTAAATTAATATATTCGATATATTAATCGAAATTAGATTTCGACGCGGAATTAAAATTAGATTTTAATTCGGGCAAACGAGTTAATTTAGAATTAATTCGTTAGCGACGTAAATAATAATTTCGCTAGGCGCAATTATTTATTTAAATTCGATTTAATTAACGTCGCGACGTAAGCTCGGTATTTCGGAAATATCGAACCCGAACCGCGTGAGTGCACGTGGGCCCACTTTCATTTGGAAACGTGTGGGGCCCACATGACACATGTCATTCTAATGCATTGCATATAGATATGTACAATGCACTCAATGCATTGCATGTAGATAGTGTACAATGCACTCAATGGTATTGCATGGAAATTGAGTGTTTGACACTCTAAGCCATTGCATGTTTTGTGTCATAAATTTATTATTAATTTAATAAATATTATGGCATAAATATAAATTGATTTTTGGTAAATCATTTTTAACTTAACACAATTCAATCTCTCTCAAATTCTCTCTTCCTCTCACGCAAAAACGAAGAATTTCACTGGTTTTGGAACCAGAAATGGCGTGTGGACTTTAGGGAAGCAAGAGTGGATTTTCATGGTGAAAAATCAAGTGCTAGCACACTTACAAGTCTTGCGAAGGTGGTAGGGAGGTTCGACCATGAGACGGGATCCATCCGACGAGCTAGGAGCTCCGTTTCTTCACTCAAATTTCTGTTTTGCAGAGCAGTGGACTGTTGCAGTGGCGGGAGCAAGGCAGTGCGTTTTTGGCCTTGATTCGTCTTCAAATCGACATAACCGATCAATGTGAGTATTCCGCTACCTCCGTTGATGTATTCACGCATTATTTCATGTCTTGATTTGATCTTGGGACCTTAGAATAACCAACAATGGCATCAAGAGCTAATGTTGCAAGCATGAAATTGTAGGGTTTAAAATTTGGGTAAATGTTTTTGAGCATGATTTGAATGAATTGAATGTTTGAGTATGCTTATAACATTTTTAATTTAATTTGGTTTGATTGATCAATTTGATGAAAAATGATTGGAATAATTTTCCCCCAATTGATGAGTTGGCCGAATGGTATAAGGCATTTGGAGATTTGGAATTTTTTGATTTTGATTCATTGGATGAGTTAAATCATGTAGGATGATGTTAATTTGAAATTAATTGGATTGAATTTTGAATTGAACAAAAACCCTAAATTCCTATGTTGGCCGAATGTACATGCCCTTTAATGTCTTGGTAATTTTGATTTTTGAACATTGGATGTGTATGAAATCATTCGGGAAGTTAATACGTTGTCGATTGTGTAATTAATCGGATTGAATTCAAATCGGACAAAAATAACCTTCCTTGGCCGAGACTTAGAAGCATGTAATATGGGTTTGATTTTTCATTATGTGTGTTTGACATGTAATAATGAATTAAGTATGATTAATTGGACTAATTTAGTGTTTTTGGAAATGTTGATTTAGTTGATTAATCATATAATGCACTTTTGGTAATTAAATTGTGAAAATTGGATTTTTGGATTTAATTAATTGGGCCTAATTTTGGAAATTAGAATTTATTGTTGTAATTGGGCCTATTGGGCTTGATTTATCAAGTTTGGTTTAGGCCAAGTGGATTGGATCCAATTGGGCCCAAAACCTTAACCATAAAGCCCAATTGCGACTAATGAACCTTTAATGTTCAATTGGGCCTAATGGGCCAAGATTGATTTATGGGCTTATGGGGTAAATCCCGGATTGGACTTTGGTTATCGGTTTGACCCGAGTTGACCAAAAGTCCACGCCTTAAGAAATCAATCAAAAGCCCATTGGACTTTAATTGAATTGACGTTGGACGTTAATCGGTCTTTGAGACGCGTTACGATTAGATTTGGAATTTAAATCGTAAAAGGTTTATTAAATAAAAGTGTAATATTTAATTTGGAATTGAATAGTGAATTAGTATTAAATACATGTTAAATTAGATTTAATGATGTAGTTTAATTTAATTCATGAATTCGTACTTTAAGTACTTATTCGCAAAAACGAGTTTGACTCGAACAAAATCAAATCGTTGTTTGAACATTGGATGATCACTTAATTATCAGATTAATTAATTTGATTAGATTGATTGATAGCATGCTTATGTGTGTGAATACGTGGTTGTGTTGAATGAATAATGTATATCGGATGGATATTAGTCGGGTGGGCAATTTTAGAAATTGTTGTAATAAATTCGATTTATTAAATTGGACCTGCGTGTCCAGCCTTATCACCTTCTTTCTCTTTGTATTCTCTTCTCACCTATTCCCCTCTATGTATATGAGGTTTCTTTAGAAGTGTAGTGTAACGGGTAGAGTAGTAGAAGTAGTACAAGTGCTAGCTTGAGTGAGAAAGGGAGAGATTTGATCTAGGATCAATGTGTTAAGTATCCATCCGCATATCATTAATTTTATTTCATACTCGCTTTATTATGTATTTAGAATGCATGTTTAAGGGTGTATGATGATGAGACCTTAACAAAGATAATTAAATTGGTAGCCAATTTGCACGCGAAAATCCCTCAATCTATATTAAGCAAATATCCTTCCATTGAATGATTCTTGTTCAAGATCCGAAGTTGGCATTGGTTGTTTTGACCAAAGTCAAGACCTTTGTCAATCAAGGATGTACTTGAATCATGAGAGTTTTGTTGCATATCGGTGTCTTGTCCAAATCGTGATTTTTATTGGCCAAAGTCAAGATCACTTTTTGTCCAATGACATTGATTACGAAACTTTCCTCGTCAATGGGTCCCGCTTAACTGGAATCATTAGGTTTGTTTTTGGCCAAAGCCAAGGCCTAGATGATTCGGAGGATATGGTTAGGAAAATGTATTGGATACATTGACATTATACATATGTTTCGGACTTGGATGTCCACCTAACCGGATCTAGGAATTGGATGAGATCCAATTGATCTGTGAGATCTACCTAGTTAAATAGCATACAGCTTTATTGGCCAAAGTCAGGGTTGTGTGTTATTTAATAGGATCCTAGCCCACTAGGAAACACGGTTTCCCGAGTACTCCACAGAGGGTTAGAGGCTCGACGAAAAATAGTGGGAGGCAAGTATTGAATTTGCAACATTCGTTCGAATACTCGCTAAACACGCTCATTTTATTTTACTCGTCATATTATTAAAAGTATTAGTTGGACTAATATTTTATGTTGTTTTAAATTATATATATAGTTGGACTATATACAAACTCATTCAATATATAGTTGATTTTATAATTGGATTATAGTAATCAATATAATTGAATTAAATGATAGTTGATTTTATAATGGGATTATAGTAATCAATATTAAAATTATAGTTGATTAAATAATTGGATTATTGTAATCATTATAATAAATAGTACCTTATTAAAATTGATTAAATAGTTGGACTATTAAAATCAAGAAAGAATTGAAAAGGTTGAATATTTAAAATATATAATCCTTGGATTAAATGTTTTAAATGATTTAATTTTCAATTGGGAATTAATAATAGGTTAATTTATTTGATAAAATAACTTATTATTACTAAGCCCATAATTAAGCAAATAGTAGAGCATAAAGTCTTTGGAAGATTTATGTGATGATGACTTTAGTGCTTAATTAATATACTTACAATAAATCTATCTTTAGATTTAAAAGTATTAAAATTGCAATTAATAATTCTTGGAGAATTAATTGACTATTCTAGTGGAGAAAAGTCAAAGTTTGCAATTGGGCATGTAGCACAAGGTGCACATCATTTCGATATTCTAAAACCCAAGGCTTGGCCAAAGGTTTGTGAAAATTGAAAAAGATAATTGACATATCCCAAAGTGACTACCATTTGGATATGGAAGACACGAAGGAATTAAAGAAAGGGCGAGGCTCTAACTTTAAAATATTTGTCAAAGTTATGTTCACTACTAGTATTAAAATTGGATTTTAAATACTTAGTGTGGTACATAAAATATATGTATTGACGTTCAGAATCCGCTGTGAGCTGGATACTGGCTTCAAGCCGAGATTTCTCTGCGAATCGGAAACGGGACGAAAGTCGCTGTTTCGACCGTAGATACCTAAGTTTAGGAACTACCCTTTGGGTATGTACTTAAATTAGGAAATGTTATAATGTAACTAGTTTAACTAGAGACATTATCTCTATATCAGTGTTTAATCCATTGCGGATAAAACCTTTATATTCTAGAACACTAAAGTGTTTCATTATATAAAGATGATACTGAGATAAATACATTGGATGTAAATAACAGAATTTATATTTTGAATATAAAAAAATCTCAAACATATAAAATGACAAATAAATAGCTCAAATTGATTTGATCAATAGAGACTTATTTGTGGCATTGTTGTCTAGGACACAATTAAACAAGACTCGTATATCCACACTTTTGAAGAGTGGGTACTAGGACTGATTTGACTATTCAAATAAGGTCTACGAATCTAGTTTATTAGGTTAAAAACCTAAAATACTATTTACTTGGTAATAGTAAAAGGGCCACCGATCTGTTAGCCCTATTCATGGTGAAGTAAGTGGGCCCATATCTAGCTAGGCTAGATGTGAACATGAATATTTCGTGACCTTAACGGATGTGACATCACGTTGTGGTTATGTGTTTCTTTTGAAGAACACAGATCGGAAACTTTAGAGTTTCGACACGAAGTAGACAAACAGATCGGCTATAGTATTATTCCGCCACGGTAAAACCGTAATGGAAATGGAAAATACTTAAGCAGTAAGTTTCATACGTAAATGAAAGAGTACGGTATTCTTTCATATGAGGACTCCTCCCGAGACACGTCAGTTAGACGGTGTGTCCGAACCAAAAACCGAATTTTGTTGGACATGATAAGGTTTATCACGAGTCGCTCTGAGCTACTATTTCCTTCAACAGGATATGTTTAACAGTGCAAAACTTATTTAGAATAAGGTTCCATATAAATCTGTTTGACAGATATCATATAGGATATGAACAGGGAAGAAACGAGGTTTCTCATTCCTGATAATTTGGGTATGCCAGGCATAGCGTTTGGATGATACCAAACTAAGGACCCAAATTGGATAAGTGCCAATATAGGTTATCCTAAGGGAAACCTTAAGTATAGTACTTATAAATCCACATGAGAACAATGTAATTGTTGCTCACCATGCGGTTTTCCTGAGAGGAATACCGATATGCAGTGGTCAGTGGGAGGATAGTGATACTCGATGAAAATCGGAGTAATACTGTTCAAGGCACGAAGTCCTTAATGGAACACAAATAGTTCATCTATGATGAAACTATACCATTAATCTTCAAATACACAAGAAACTAGTAGATCGGATAGAGTCAGAAAACAACCTAGGGTATGGGTTTCTGATCTAACCTCATAAAGATGTCAATCTTATGGTGTACCATCCGACTACGTTTAGAGGAAGTGATACGAGGTATCGACTCCCTGTTATGGCAAAGTGCCATGAGTCCGAAATGGATTCCATGTATAACAACTATTTTGGATACTAGTTGTTGTACCACAAGGCATTGTGCCTATGGTACATTTAACGTCTTCAAGGAAGACATACATGGAAGGCAACATACCAACGTACAAAGCTAGGCTTTTGACGGAAAGGTATCGTTATCAACATTGTGTTAATAACGGTTCAACCTTTTACCTGTTGCCATGGTAAATCCATTTTGAAGATGCTTGTTGATAACTGTATATTTCATTTATGAAATATGTCAGTTACAAATCAAAATCGCTTTCCTGAAAAGGAAACCTTTTGGAGGATGTTTACAACATCCTGACGATTTTGTATAACCGACAAACAAGGTTTGCGGGTTATTCGATCCATGTTTGGATTGATGCAAGCATAAGGTTCTTGGAACTGTCGTTTTGAAATAATCATAATGGTTTATGATTTGACTCAAAACGAAATAATTCTTGTGTATATAAGGAGGTTAGTGGGAGAGCGCACTGACAGTGAAATTCCCATAAACAATTGTTGAAAGCTTGGCTTTCATAGAAATTCTCTAGAATCGTAGAATTCTGGGAGAGTAACAACCTTTATTCAAGGAATAAAGATCTACTGGGATAGATTTGGAGTTGTTAACACTCTCTGGGAAATTGTACATTTAAAATGTACTTGTATTGGTGTCTCATACGCTTCGAGCATATGGAGTCACAATCGGGTCAATCCAAGTGATAGTCACTGGATTGAAGTTAAGAACATCTGTTAGTATCTCTGAGAACTAAAGATGCTATCTTTACTATGGAGAAGGAGAACTTGAAGTGACTGGGATCACTGCTGCAAGTTTCCAAACAATTAAATACTACGGTACTATAAAGTTTGAATAACGGGACAGTGAGCTGGAAATCTTCCAAGCAAGATAACTGTTGCCGAATAAACAACAAATGCGGATTATTGCTGCAGCTGAGGCAGCAATAGAAGCCATTTGGATCGAAAATAAATCTAATTAGATTAGATATAGTTCTGTTAGCAGCTGAGCTAGGCGTCAGCACAGGCTAAGGAATTAAAGGTCTCATCGACGATCCAGATATATACTTCTATATCATCTGATTCGTTCGGATCATACATCGTGGCGATGTGATGATCGTATAAATCGCGTCAAACAAACAAATCCGCTGACGAAAACCTTTCCTCAGCAATTTGAGCGAACCTTACATAGTTCGGGTGTAGGACACTCGAGTGACTGGCTATGTGCCAAGTGGGAGATTGTTGGATAATATGACCCATAGCGTCACTATTTGCACAGATCATTGTGTTGTTGTAGCAAATTAACTATGTAACAAGGAAATTGCACTCTCGTCATTTGTGATTAGATCACCATAGATATATAAATGAAGAGAGGTCCCTATGATTAGTTCCTGGATTGAGATGATATGAGACAGTATCAGTCCACGAAGGATTAATCATTAAATATCCCTAGCCGTAGTATTATCGAGACTGGACATCGATAATGCGGAATAGGCTAGTATTGCACTTGTGCGCGTTGTGAGGGCACAACGGCATAGTTTATATATATAAGTATTGGATACTTGTGCAAGTGCGATAGGAGGTCGTGTTTCACCGATGGTACGGGAAACAGCTTCGCTCTGGATAGACCCTTCGGAATCCCATTGGTATTATGACTAGGTGTCTATGGGAGGCCGAAATCAAGGTAGGTGTGTATAGTCTTAACCTGAGACTTACATCGCTAATACTTACGACAATCGGTAAACTTTGGTTTTGGTGGTGGTGGGGGATCTTAACTGGTTCTGTGTTCACCTCTTCTGGGTTTATCAGAGAATCGTAGTGTATTGGATGTGATGTCAAGACGGAAGTGTCACTCAGTCATAATGGAGATGATGACTGTCACGCAGGATACGGTATTAGTGCTCTTAAGTGATGCGCATCCAATCGTGATATTATGACCAGGTCATGAATATCCGATTATAGAGACTAGTTACCAGACATCCGATATGTGTTTCGGACGGGGCAGACACTTATCCAGCCCCAGCCCTAGCACGTGACTATCCGATACTGGGCCGATATGCACAATACAATTGTATACTACGCTTGATACAGATCTTGATATTCTTGATGGATATGTCCGGAGAATTGGGTAGACTTGGTGCTTTGCTAGGAGTCGACCTTGTCTCGTAAATCGGTAGAACGTAGTACTTGGTACGTACGTGATTCGGATACTCCGACGACCGTATTTACTGCCAGATTATCCGGGGATCTCATGGGTCGCTTCCCGATAATCCACCGATGACGCACAACTCGCACTCTTGAATAATCTGGGATTATAATAGAAGAGAGAGAAAATTAATCTAGGATTAATAACGGAGATATTTTATCCGGGATAAAATGTCGTCTAAAGAGAGAGAACGATTAATTTGGAATTAATCGGTAAAATTATTATATTCGATATAATAATCGAAATTAGATTTCGACGCGGAATTAAAATTAGATTTTAATTCGGGCAAACGAGTTAATTTAGAATTAATTCGTTAGCGACGTAAATGAATTTCGCTAGGCGCAATTATTTATTAAATTCGATTTAATTAACGTCGCGACGTAAGCTCGGTATTTCGGAAATATCGAACCCGAACGCGTGAGTGCACGTGGGCCCACTTTCATTTGAAACGTGTGGGGCCCACATGACACATGTCATTCTAATGCATTGCATGTAGATAGTGTACAATGCACTCAATGTTATTGCATGGAAATGAGTGTTTGACACTCTAAGCCATTGCATGTTTGTGTCATAATTTATTATTAATTAATAAATATTATGGCATAAATATAAATTGATTTTTGGTAAATCATTTTAACTTAAAACCAATTCAATCTCTCTCAAATTCTCTCTTCTCTCACGCAAAACAGAAGAAATTCTTCACTGGTTTGGAACCAGAAATGGCGTGGACTTTAGGGAAGCAAGAGTGGTTTTCATGGTGAAAAATCAAGTGCTAGCACACTTACAAGTCTTGCGAAGGTGGTAGGGAGGTTCGACCATGAGACGGGATCCATCCGACGGAGCTAGGAGCTCCGTTTCTTCACTTAAATTCTGTTTGCAGGGCAGTGGACTGGTGCAGTGGCGTGAGCAAGGCAGTACGTTTTTGGCCTTGATTCGTCTTCAAATCGACATAACCGATCAATGTGAGTATTCCGCTACCTCCGTTGATGTATTCACGCATTATTTCATGTCTTGATTTGATCTTGGGACCTTAGAATAAACCAACAGAGTAAACAAAGAAGGTATATTGTTTGTGGTTTATCTATAGCTGCGGTCAGTTCTATAATTATATGGCGACCTTGATCCGAGATCTTCCATGTGATGACATGAGAATGAAGGCACCTTATATGATGTAATCATATAGGACTGGACCTAGATAGAAAAGAATTTCTTATCCGTTAAATAAAGAAATTCAATTCAATCTACTAGATCATCATATATGGATTGATCTAAATCCCGAGTGTACAACGAACTCCTGCATGGCATGCCATGTCCTTTGATTTACAAAGGCGAGGTTGGTGTAGAAATCCTGACCAATAGCTATGTATTTTGGGAATATGGTTTGGTGTGTAGATGAGGACGTTTTACATAGATATGGAGTTCACTCCTTCTTGCGAGATGTAAATGGGTATCTTTCTTAAGGGTTGATTTGATAGTTGAACAATTACATCGCTCAAGTCTTTCTATTACGAATAGAAAGATTAATATTCATAATGTTATGAATAAATTTTTCATTAGAAAATCAATGGCACTTAAGATAAAAATAATTAGAGGGGTATAACGAATATTTTGACCCGACATTAATTATGAGATATTTGTGAAGGGTCAATCCGTATGTAATGACTATATCGTAGACAGTGATGTAGTTCAGTTTATATAAAATCTACAACGACGAGAGTGTAACTTAAGGTTTTAGTGGAATAACCTAAAGTTTATAATTCAAATATTTTAATTAAAGAGTTTAATTAATATTTCAGGATTATTAAAGCTCTGAACTATAAGTCCATTTAGTCTCTGTGCTAGCTCGATATATTGTAACAAAATAAATATAATTAGATAGTCTAATTATAAAATCACATGTATTATTGATCAGATCAATAAAAGTCACACTTAATAACTATCTTAAACTAGCTAGCTCGACATACAGTAACAAACATAATTAGATGGTCTAATTATAAACTCACATGTATTATTGATGAGATCAATAGTTAAAGTCACAAATTATAAATATGTTAAACTAGTTTAACATAAAGTGTTCATTTTATGATCATTTAGTTGAAACATTATTTTGAAATTGATGAATTTTAAAATTTGATTTTAAAACTCATATGTTCAAAAGGAGTTATAATTTGGAATTGTAACAAATGGAAGTTAATTTATTTATCTTGTAACTTACCAATGTATTCATGATACATCAAACCAAAAATTGAATTTGGAAATTACAAGAAAGCCTAGGCCAAATTTTGTTTGGGGTTCTTGGTAGGTTTTTTTAATTTTATTTACAAATTAATCTAACATAAAGCCTAAGTATATAATGAAATTTTGTTTTCATTTTTGGGGGAATCTCATTTTGATCAAAATCCTAACTTCTTAGTTATTATATTTTCTCTCAAGTGTTGATAGAAAAATAAAAAAATTATTTGTGACTTTTAATTTCTAAATTTTTTTGAGAATAATTTTGTGAGCATAGCACACTCTAACTTTTTTTGGTAATGTGTCATAGCACGGAAGACCTTTTGAAAATCAACACAAAATCATCTTCTTCTCTTTCTTGTTCTTCTCGGCAGTGAGTAGAAAAATCTACTCACTGCCACTCCTTATAGCTTCATTTGGGGCTCAGTTTGTGTTGTAGTTTAGCCCATAAAATTTGAGAACTTAAAGTAGTGCATTGTGGACATTTTAGAGCTTTTTTATAGTGCCAAAAACACCTGAACTGTTACAGAAAAAATCAGCAAACAGCCACCACAAAATAGTGAGCTGTACGCGCGTAAATGATGTTTTCGGTGTACAAAATATTCCAATTTTTAGCTAATATTTAGGGGTTGGTAGAGGGTTGTTTCTGGCTGGAAAAATCATTAAAAACATAAGCAAAATAAGTTCAAAAAGGCTGGACAATTTCGGCTAAGAAGGGACAAAGGTAAAAAAAAATTCAGGGTTGATCCGGGTGCCTAACATGCTTCCCTCGCGTGGAAAATTATTTCCTATAACTCTTAAATAACTGTTAAATGAGCTCACCTCTTAGGATTATATGCTGGTGGATCCTTGTGTGCCTAGTGCAGAGGCAAGTTTTGCCAAATCTATTAAATATGCAAGGAAAAAAATGAAACATTTGGAAGGCTATGGGTACAACTACTTGATATATTGAAAAACCTTACTGAAGGTAATTTTATCATGAGAGTCAGGACAAAGGATGTCATTTCAGTAAAAGAACTGGTAGTTACTAATTTTCAATTTTCAAATAATTGTTATTTGAATTTAAACAAAGTGTTGTTTATTAATGTTTTGTCCCAGAAATTTGATTTCTGTTTCAAAACGATTGCATGATGTTTTTCATTTCATTGAATAATAGTAGTTATTTTTTCGAGAATAAATTACCAATATGTATAAGAATCTTTGAAAATAATTTGTATGTGTTAATATCATTAACACATATCTCACTACTTAACACTAAATATTTAATGATGAAAAACCAAAAACTAAACGACAAAGGATTTCTCACGATGACACATATCTATAACATCTTAGACTTGACTATATTAACCTTGACAAGATAAAAAGATAAATAAAAAATGGATCTTTATGTTAGTTAAAAGATCTTACCTTACCAATCTATGAGTCTTGTTAGAGAAAGGAAGTGTAACTCCCTGGTTGGACCGGTCACACTTGGTAGACTGAATCAATATGCATAGGAGCTATAAAAAAATGGTTTCACACCTTAAGAATCTTATACGGATGTCCCAGATACATTTTCAGATTCAACATTTTTACTATTTATTTGAGTCAACAAGCAACTATTCCATATTTCAGCCCTAACGTTTTCACATGATCTCTGATTTTTTTTTTGAATTTCATATCATCGGAAAGCTCAAACCAAGGCCTACAACTTTCTTGTTGAATGTTTTCCCAAATTCGGACCCGAATTAGGTTGAAAATGCAAGTCCAAGTCGCGCGAACAAAAAAACTCATGACTGCTCTAGAAATTACTACATTTTCTTGAATTTTGTCATTCTTTTATAAATAACATCAGCCCTCCTTTGTCTATATAAAGAGTACTATTAATTCATCAATTACAACATAAAAACGTGAATATGGAAGCTCACTCAAGCCATTACTAATCCTTGAGCTTCTCTCAATTTCTCAAGCATCCAATAAAGACTCTTACCTTATTCTTCATGAAAATAAGCTTTTTAACTCCTTTCTCTTTAATTTCAGTTTTGGGCAGAATTTTTGAAGCCTTAAATTACATCTTTAGAGCCCTAGAAATTCATCTTTGTATTTTGGCCAAGATAGAGTAGCTACCATGCATTTTTTAGCATCCTATGACTATACACACATGGAATGAGTTTCATTTGGAAAAATCCAAATTTTCCTCAAAGCTTAAGGGCTGGCTAAGTATTATATGGCATGTAAGGGCTGTTTTTACTTTTAATTGATCATGAATGATATTGGTTGAGGTGTTTGGATGATGTTTTAGCTTTTAAAATGTTATGTTGTAAAATTTTGAGTGGAAGGAAGGGTGAGATTCAGCCAAGTTAGAAAGAAAGGGAGTAATGTTTTGAATGTAATATGAAGGCTTGAATCATGTTGTTGTGCAATGGTGATGTAAGATGAGGGTACAGTTAGCTATGATTGTAAGAATGGTGGAATTTAGATATGACGCACAGCAAGTGTTCGACACAATGCCAAAGTCGGGATAAATTAAGAAATTAAGCATGTTTTGTTTTTTATGAAGAGTGTTTATAGCAGTCGAAATTTTTTTGAGGGTTTCTAGATTAAATGTATTAAATTAGATGGTGAAATAAGGAAGATATATAGCGAAGTCATTTTCTGTCCCGTTCCGGACAAGCTGTGTTTGCTCGGTAATAACATGAGTTTTATATGTCTGATTCATGAAACATAAAATTTATATACAAACTAGACACAAAAGGAGTAATATATTAAAAATTCAGAATTTTAGACTTAAGCTGAGGCTGGACCAAGTTTTTTAAATTAGACTACATTCTGCCACTGCACTAAGTTTTTTAGCATGAACAGCCCCTGAACTTCGATTTATAACTTGAGTTTTTGAAATCATAATTGAGATCCATAAAAAACACTATAAACTAGATACAATAGGAACCATTTTTTTTAAAATTTCCAGTAATGGATTCATTCCCAATTAGTTACAGTGAATTTTCAAAGTTAGGCATTGAGTAGCGAATTCTTAGCGACTAGTAAAATTTTAATTTCCGCTCACATACTTATGTACCTCTAAACCTGAGCCAGTAAAAAATTCATAGACCACACCTATATGTTAATAAGTCAGCGAAGTGAAGTATTCATGCATTGCATATTTTATTTATTTATTAGAGGCATATCTCACAACTTATGTTCAAATAAAATTTATCGATTATAGACTATCGACATGAATTATGACTTTCTTCGACACCATGAAGTAGTGAGAGTCAGTTTCCAAATCTGTGAGTGGATACTTTCTTTTCATAATGTTTTTTTGGATTTTATATAGCAATTTAAATTTGATGATAACTAAGTTATACTTTGAAATGAAGCTAAAATTATTGACATGTTTTGATGAGTTTAAAATTGTTTTCAGACTAGTTGAGGAATGATATTATGCTTGATATTTTGAGAAGATTTCTTTCATTATTTGTTTAGATTGGGGGAAAAACCCAATTTCATGGACCTTTGGAATTGACGGATCATGGAATTGACGGATACAACAGACATATGCACATGTAGTTTCAGGACTATGGGGACGCTACTGCAGGACGCCCCTAGATCCTAGTTTCAGGGCCAAAATGACAACATTGATTAGCACTCGTGTCTATAATTCATTGACTTGGGGGTTGGCGATATGTATTTGTAACATCCCCAATTCGGGAGATGCTACCGGCAGGGAATAGGTCGTACCATTTCCCGTAGCCTTTGACTCTGTAACCATGAACAATTACTAACATTCTTTTCTCTATTTAAATATCTGTGTGTGGGACCGTGGCCCAAACTTAATAAATTACTATACAACTCAACATCAGTAATTATAAACTTAATAACTCATTGTTTTACAATGATTATCTCAACCGAAGACTAATACATAACTTCTACTTGACTCCGACTGGACTATCACTTTCTCTAACTTGAACTGATGGACTACATACTCTAATGACTGCATCAGTATCTTTCCTCCCAAGCTCATCCTCCGAGAATACCTGCAAAATAAGGAAACTGAGAGTGGTGGGTTAGATCATTGTTCGATCTAAGTGAGTGGATGAAACTGAAATAATGATATAAAAAATTTGGTTCTAAAACCAAAGTTCCTGAAATAACTTTATATGAAAACTCTTTATTCGAAAACGTCGTTTGAAATTTCTTTTATAAAACTTATCTTTCCGAAATCTGCTTTTGATTTTGTAAACTTGTATCTGAAAGATCAATTCCGAAAACTTTTTCTGAAATGTCTATTTTCTGAAAACTATTTCTAAAATCTAATTTCTGAGAACTATTTTCTGAAAATATGATATCTGAAAACTGATATGTCTCTGAAAAACTTTACGTATGGGGCGTTACGTATCGCCATCCCCCAAGCCACTGAACTAGAACTGGAGGGTGTAGATCTATGCTACCCTCCAAGCTCTGAAACTAGGATCTAGGGGCATATATCATCCATAGTCCTGAACTAGGATATGGGGGCATTACTTATCGCCGTCCCCCCAGTCCTCTACATGTGCACATATGATGTCCGTCAATTCCATGTCTATATCAAGTTTCATAACTGAGGTGGGGTTTACCCGCATGCCTCGAAAAACATAAATCTCATGTTTGAAAACATTTATATCTCAAGCATAACTTAAATATAACTTTCATGTAACAATAGTACACAAAATCTTCTAATGCCCTAAAGCGTAAAAATAAGTCTTATACGAAAAATAACAAATTGAAATTCAAGTTTAAAAGAAGAGTGTCCACTCACTGTTAGGAATTACGGCTTGCATTAATCACTTGCTGAGAAAACTCTGGTTCTTTGTATGATCTTCATTGGATAAACTAGATTAGAAATGGACTAAGAAAGGCATTACGGAATCAGGCTAAATTTTTCTTATTCTAGTAAGTGCTATCACTCTAAGGGTATTGTACTCTTAACATGATGTAATATGTGCAACGAGTTGATACAAGACTTATAGGGTAGCCTCTAACGCGTTTGGGTGAAACTGAGATGGTTTGAAACTGATTTGCGTAATTATTTGTCCACGCTTCGCGACGCACGAACCTTTCACGTCGCGACGCGAATCACACCAGAAGTGTTTCTGGGAAAATTCCCATATCATGTCGTGATGCGGGGCTTCATGTGTCGCTACACAAACCAAATTCTGGTCTTGAATTCATTCTCTCATACCCAATTTGCTCCATACCTCCCCTAAACAATCACACAAGCAAAAATCCCCAATTAAACATTATACAACATCATCGTTATCATCTTCAAATATTCTTTAATCTCATGTTCTTATTACTTCATCGAACCTTTAAGATTTGTCCAAAAATTGAATACTTAATTCTATAATCCATTCCTTTTATTGTCAATCACCAATACACAATCCCTAACATGCCACTAGAATTAAGATATGCTCAAATTATCAAGATTTCATAATATCAAATTTGGGTCAAGTTGGTC
>SKCR01004630.1:0-25714 GCA_019454045.1 Zanthoxylum bungeanum | reverse complement strand
ACTGTTTTTTTTTCCCCCCCCCCCCTTTCTGATGTTCTGTACCCATCACAGAGCATATGGTAGTTTTTTCGGAACCAATCTCCTGCAGTTCTCTGGCATATTGGCTAAAACTCATCTTTATGGTCTTGTTGGCTGCCTCACTGGCCCCATTTGTCCTGCGGCCTGTACGGTGATGACTTGGGTGGCCTATCCCGTACCTCTGTAACATCGCCTTCGTCTCTCCTTGGAACTGAACCCCGTTGTCTGTCACTACATGATGCGGCATACCATAACGACAAATAGAGGTTTCGAGCTATAAACTTTTTGCCATCTGTTTTGATGTAACATTACGGAATGATATCGGCTTCCCCCCACTTCGAGAAGTAATCTACTGCCACTACAATGAAGCGATGCCCATTTGATGCATTCGTTGAATTTCCCCAATCATATATCAATCCCCCATGCTGAGAAAGGCCACGGCTCTGACAACCCTTGCAACTCTGTGTGCGGTAAGTGATTCAAATTACCATGTGCTTGACAGTCATGACAGTGCTTTACCATCTTTGCGCAGTCTGTTTCCATGGTTTGACCAATAAAAACCTTGTCTCACTATCTTTCGGGACAGACTCAACCCGTTCATGTGCGGACCACATACCCCGGCGTGTATTTCTTCCATTACATGCTGGGCTTCTCTTCCTTCTCAAACACTTCAACTGAATACCGTTTGCTTGCCTCTTGTACAGTTCCCCTTTCAAAGTCACATACTGGGAAGCTAACTTCTGGATAGCTATTCTGTCTTTTCTGCCTGCCCCTTCCGAGAGTTCACCATATTCCAGATACCTCTGAATGTCATAATACCAAGGTTTATCGTCGTCGACCTCAACTTTCCAGAATTCTTTCTATCTCATAAACGGTTTTGCTTGCCGTTGTCAGTATCAACGGTTTCATCACTAACTTTTCTGGATTTTCCCAAGTCGCTGCAAGTGTAGCCAATGCATCTGCCATCTGATTCTCTTCTCTCGGTAAGTGCTGAAACTTACACTCGGGGATAACCTGTGCCAACTTTCGAGGTGAAAAGGGAAGGTTTCAACCGTTCTTCTTTCAATTCCCATTCTCCTCGCATCTGCTGGACTACCAACATAGAATCTCCGTAGACTTCCACACTCCCGCCTTCAAGGCTATCAATGCTGTCAAACCAAAAGCACATGCTTCATACTCGGCCATGTTATTAGTCACTCTGAATGTCAACCTCTTGGCCAAAGGCAAAGTCTCTCCCTCGGGGGTTACTATCACGATCCCGATTACGGCTCCCTTGTAATTCACTGCTCCGTCAAAGTCATCTCCATCTCTGAACTGTTATTGCTTGGATCTCTTCATCTGGAAATTCAAACTTATACTGATCCCCCTCAACAGGTTGCATTGCCAGAAACTCTGCTACTGCTCGCCCTTTGATCACTTTGGAGGTGAGATACTCAATGTCAAACTCTGTCAGCAATACCAACCATCTGCCCAATTTTCCCCACTAGTGAAGGCACCGAATGAAGATACTTCAGAGGATTTCTCCTTTGCCACTACCTGGATCTTGTATTACTGGAAGTAATGTCACAACTTTCTAGAAGCCCATACCACGGCAAGACAGATCTTCTCACTTCTTCTGATACCGAGCCTCATACGGGAGCATTCTTCTTACTCAGATAGTAGACTTCATGTTCTACACCCCTGTCTCATCAGCATGTACCATCATTTCCCCCAGTGCTTCTGATTCTATAGCCAAATACAATATCAAAGGTCTGCCCGGTCTCGGAGGTTTCAATACAGGAGGCTTTACCAAATACTCTCTGATTTTGTCGAAGGTTGTCTGACACTGTTCATTCCATCTCACTGGCTGATCTTTTCTCAATAGTTTGAAGATATGCTCACATACTGATGTCAACTTGGCGATGAACCGACTGATGTACTGAATCTTCCCCAAGAATGCTCTGACTTCTTTTTCTATCCTCGGTGCAGGCATTTCTGTGATTGCCTTGATCTTTTCGGAGTCTACCTCTATTCCGCTCATTCCTACTGTATGACCAAGCAATTTCCCTGATGTCACCCCAAACACACATTTCTTGGGATTAAGCCGCAAGTTGTATCTGTCAACCCTCTGAAGGAACCTTTCCAGTGCTTCAATATGCCCAACTCTTGTCTCTGATTTCACACCATCATGTCATCCACATACACCTCAATCTCTTTGTGCATCAAGTCTTGGAAAAGTGTAGTGGCCATCCGCTGATAAGTAGCCCCCGCATTCTTAAGCCCAAACGGCATAACCTTGTAACAATAAGTACCCCACCCACTCAGTAACAAATGTAGTCTTATGTTTGTCTTCCTCAGCCATGAGAACCTGATTGTAACCTGAAAATCCATCTGCAAATGAATACATAGCAGATAAAGCCGCACTATCAACCAGAACATCTATATGCGGTAGAGGAAAATCATCTTTCGGACAAGCCTTGTTGAGATCTCTGTAGTCTACACACATTCTGACCTTCCCGTCTTTCTTTGGCACCGGCACTATATTAGCCAACTACTCGGGATATTTTACTACTTCCAAGAACCCCACATCTATTTGTTTCTTAACTTCCTATCTCTTCCTACTATCTGACTTTCTCAGCCCATTCTGGTCTCATCCGTCGGAGTTTCTGTTTCACTGGCCTCATATTCGGATAAGTTGGTATCATGTGCTGGGCAATGTTTCTGTCTACCCCAGGCATGTCCTCATAGGACCAAGCAAACACTTTGGCATATCTGATCAACACTTCTTCTAGTTTTGCCCTCTCTTCAGAGGTAACTTCACTTGCAATCAGAATTTCTTTGGGGTTCTCAAGCGTACCCAAGTTAAATGCAGTAGTTCTGGCCGAACTGATATCAAATATGATTGATTCGTGCAGAGTAAATGGAAATGACTCAGGCAAGTAAGCAAAAGAAATGTCTTTATTATTGGATAATGCGGAAGTACATTCAAACAAATCAGGAAGGTAAATGTCTTCATCATCTATAGACACTTCTTCCTCTGTAATCAGATCTTCCTCAGGCTTTTCGTCCTCTCCCAGAGTCAGGCTCTCCAACTTCATCAGTTCTTCCTCCCAATTCTCTTCTTCTTTCTCCACAATTTCTTCCACTATCAGTTTCTTACCCAACATATCCTGGAAGATCTCAAACCCAGGTACCACAATTCCATTAACTTCCACAGGTTCAGGCTCCCCTTGATATCCTGAAGCTTTCACAAAACATTCCATCAGTTTCAGGCCCTTTTTCTTGACCTTTGGCTTTTCTTCATCAGACTATACCCCAAACCCTTCCGAGTAGTCTGTCCTCTGAAATCTGGTAATTTTGAACCTTTACCCCGCCCGGCTCAAACTTCATTTTCTCCATAATCCTAGCCACCCTAGGATCCACCCACTCCTCAAAAGTAGCTGACACCTGAAACCTCGTGAAAGGTTGTATCTCCAAGGCAGCCACAACATTATCTAACTCAGCCCGGATGGTAACAACTTCTCCCTCATATGGGAACTTGATCATCTGATGTAAAGTGGAAGGCACGCCCCCAAGTTTGTGAAACCAAGGCCTTCCCAACAACAAGGCAAAAGTAGCCGGGATGTCCAGTACTGTGAACTCAACCTCATCTTCAATCGGTCCTACCTTGACCATAGCCACAAAGGTACCCTCAACTCCCCTTTTACTGTCATCATAAGCCTTAATAGTCATGCTGGAGGGGTCCAAGTCTGTTGCTTTCATACCCAATCTCGCCAGAATTTTCAGCGGGCACACATTGATGGACGAACCGTCATCCACCATCACACATGAAGTTCTCTTGCCCCTCACCTCGGCCCTGATAAATAGAGGCCTGTTATGATTTCTTCTCCCCTCTGCGGGAGTTCATCCTCAGAAAAAGATATCTGCAAAGCTTCTTTCTGAACTGACCCAACAAACATTGCAGGGTTGGCGTCTTCCGGTACCACAATCTTGCTCAAGGCTTCAACCATAGCCTGCCTATGCTCCCGAGATGCACATAACAGTTCCCAGATACTCACTTGTGCTCTAGTCTTTCTCAATTGCCTCCTCAGCACTATATCCCCCTCAGTGTTTTCTGCAGTCTCAACCACTTCTCTGCCATCTGTCAAAACTTCAATACCCTTATCTGCCATATCATTGTAAAAACGACCACTGCGCGTCATTCCCCTTACTTCTTCCTCGTCACTGCTAGAGAAATCAAGCCAAAAGTTTTTTCCCTGCTCAGTTTCATCTTCACTAGTATTATCCCAGATTCCCAGGCAAAAGGCTAGAGGATGAAAGGATTTTAGGACAAGGTCTTCTGGGAGGCCAGAATTGATCATATAGGCTGGTGGTGGTACGGCACGGTAGTTGGGTAAGGGGTTTATGTGTGTGTCAAGCTGTTCTGTTTCTGGGTCAGGTATTTTCTTGGAGTCTATCAGGTCTTGGATTTCATGGCGGAGTCGGGCGCAGTTATCGGTGTCATGGCCCTTTTGTTGGTGAAAGTGACAGTAAAGGCTTAGTTATAATGTGGTGGTAGGGGATTGGGTAATGGTTTGGCTTCCAAGGGTTTTAAGAGCCCTTGCCTCTTCAATTTCTCTAGCACCTTGGACAGGGGTCTTCCCAAGTTGGAAAACTGACGGTTCCGGATAGCGGCAATCTCAGCAGAAACAGGCTTTGTTCCCGAGGTTCCCCCAATGGGCCTCATGTTCAGACCATAGAATTTTCTATTCTCGGCCTCTTCTTCCTCAATATCCATGACAGTTTCCCTCAACTGCCGAAAGTCTGCAATCATGTAGGTCATCCTCCTCAACTTGCTGTAAATGGAGGGCTTGGTGCCCTTGATAATCATCTTAATATGATCCTTCTCTGAGGGCCTAGTCTGCATTTTCAATAACTGACCCCTCCATCGGTCCACATACTCCTTAAAACTCTCCTCCGCTTTCTGCTTAACATTCTCCAGATCACGGAGTGACAGATCGATCTCTAAGTCAGTGACATACTGCTTCAGGAAAGCATCGGCCAACTCCCCCAATCTTCCTTCACTTTCTTCTCCAAACTGTGGTACCACACCACGGGAGCTCCCTCGAGCGACATTCCAAACATTTTCTGCACTTGGCGCTGAGATAAGCCAACTGAAACTCATGACTGATACAATTGTCGGAGATGCACCCTTAGATCCCCATTCCCGTTAAACTTAGCCATATCAGGCATCTTGAACTATGCCGACAATTGTTCCTCGAAAGTCAGTGTGTCATAATCTAGCAAATCCTCATTTTTACCCCTTATCTTGCGGGTAACCGACTCAACCTGATCCCGAAGTTTCTGTAACTCTGCCTGAGACCCAGATACTCTCTCTGCTGCATACTCTGCCATATCATCCTCAAAAACGGGGGTATCATCCCCCAATCTGTTCGGAGATTCCTCTTGCCTCACATCCCCAGAATTAACCCCGGCATGAGACCCAGCTATACCAGCCATAGCAGTAGTCAAAGCTTGCAACTGTTTAGTGATCTTGGCGAGACCGTTCTCTAACTGATCCATACGGGACACCTCATTATCGGATTCACTCATACTTGTTCTTTTAGTGAGTCTTGTCCCTTCTCTAACCCAAACGGTATCTATGATGTCTTTTTGAGACATAGATGGTGTTAACATGATATATGTATGTATGAGGTGCATGAGATGCATGTAACATATATAACATATTAAATCAATTAAAACTCTCAAACAAATCAGCCTGTTATCATTTTAGAATCTTTCGGGCTAAATGTCATAGGAGTGAACCCATCCCAGTTTAAATGGCCCAATGAGTTCACATCTCATGACAAAGAGCCCGACTAAATCCAAATGGTAATGTTCCGAACACAATCACAAAGTGGCCCATCAATCACTTAGAAGCCTTTGGCCCAATCATCATAAAATACATTCTTGTCCCAGTTTAAATGGCCCAACAAGCCCATATTCCATGACAAATGGTCCAAATGGATCCAAACGACGATGTTCCCAAACACAAGCATAAGAGATAATGCAAACATAAAATAATAATTTCTACGGAATGACCCATCAACATTTCAGAAGCTTTGGGCCCAATGGTCATAAGGTACGAACTCGCCCCAGTTTAAATGGCCCAGCAAGTCCGCATTTCTGACAATGGTCCAACTGCATCCAAATGAGGATGGTCCACTAGCACATACTCAAGGAAATAATTGTTACTTTAACCATACAAACCTGGTCTATGGGTGGGTTCACAAGAGTATAGACAAAGGCTCTCATCGGCGAAGGATGGCCCACAACTAGGTCTCCCCAATCAAGGGTCCGAGCAACCAAGTGAGCGCACCCTTTTTTATACACTAAGGTACGTGCCAATGAGCTATGGTGTGTGACGGACTGTCAAATGGATTTCCCGTTGTAGATTCCCCAGAGGGAAGGTGGAGCGAGGCTCACTTAAATACCCAAGCCTCTTAGGCTCTTATCGCTTGTTGTCAGGAATAAACAACGAGTCCTCCAAATTAGTCCATCACAATAGGCTACGAGTAGATGGCTATATAGGTGCCTTCACATCTTTTCCTTCTAGAAAGGTAGTGAATGAAGGAAGACACCCAACCATTACCTAGCCTTAAAATGCCTTTGATTAAACCCTCATTTTATCCACTATAGACACGGTCAATTAAAACAAAAATCCAAACATTACAAGACAATATTCGGGCCGATTCTCTATCCCCAGTAGAGTCGCCAGACTGTGGGACACAAAAACTGGACGACGCATGCTGTCCCGGGCTCGCGGCCCGGTTGGGTACGGAGTAGCCACGGGGGACTAAACCGGAGAGTAATGGAGTCGCCACCCGGTGTGAACCGGAAAATGAGATTTAAGGCCGCACTCACCCCTCGCAAGGGAAGACCTCAAACCGTTGGGTTCGGAATGGTCCCTTACTTATGTCACTTGTAATGGAAGGATTTATGTAATAATTTAATCAAGCTTAAGTAACACTTATTTCCAAGAGTATCATGCTTCTAAATTCACATGTATAAAATAAAACTTGCATCTAAATTTACATGTATTTCACATCTAAGATTGCATGCTTGAAAGTACATCAAAGGAGCGACAAACATACAACTTCACTGGTATATTATATTCAAGAAAACACAAGAACACATACTAACCACACAAGCACACATGTGAGCACCTTCTCAAGTGGTACGTGGAATGTATCCCAAGTACAGACCGTACTACCGTCCATTCGGAATCGGCTACGGAATTTATGTCTGGGTTTCCATCCGATATACCGCAAGAAATCATACTCAAATGTTATCATGACATAGGTATATGAATCGTAATACATTAAACACATTGTATTCATACATGTGGGGATAGCTACTAGGAAAACTATGTATGAAATCTGATGAAAGGACTATGTTCAGTGGTGAGCGTTCGCGTAGCGTTTGAAAATGCGTTCGAACGGTAAATAGAAGGTTCACGTTCGTATAGCGTTCGAGAACGCGTTCGAACGGAACCAGACCCGATGCATGATAAGACTAAGAGAGTGCGTGTGTGTTCGCGTAGCGTTCGAGAACGCGTTCGAACGGTAAACAGAAGGTTCACGTTCGTATAGCGTTCAAGTACACGTTCGAACGGAACCAGACCCGATGCATGATGAGACTAAGAAAGTGTGTGTGCATTCGCGTAGCGTTCGAGAACGCGTTCGAACGGTAAACAGAAGGTTCGCGTTCGTATAGCGTTCGAGAACGCGTTCGAACGGAACCAGACCTGACGCATGCAACACAAAGAATAAAGACAAAAATGTCAAGCTCAGTATGTCCGATTAAACGTATCTTGCATTCAACCGAACACACATCAACCGGCGCGGCAAAGCATCATGGTAAAGGGCTTTGACCCCTCCCCATAGGGGATCTTTCATTCCACTTACTAAGCCCATGCGCTCGATTGAATCATGCATACAAAGAATTAAAAGCAATAATATCAAGCTCAGTATGTTCAATTGAACGTATCTTGCATTCATTCACCGAACACACATTAACCGGCGCGGTAAAGCATCGTGGTAAAGGGCTTTGACCTCTCCCCATAGGGGATCTTTCATTCCACTTACTAAGCCCATGCGCTCGATTGAATCATGCATACAAATAATTAAAAGCAATAATATCAAGCTCAGTATGTCTATTGAACGTATCTTGCATTCAACCGAACACACATCAATCGGCGCGGCAAAGCATCGTGGTAAAGGGCTTTAACCCCTCCCCATAGGGGATCTTTTATTCCACTTACTAAGCCCATGCGCTCGATTGAATCATGCATAATTAAGCAACATGCAGAATTTAAGTGACGAAAAATAAATAAACCAAAGCAACACAAAAACAAAAGAGGGTGCCGTTTACTCAAGCGGTACGTGGAGTTGTATCCCGAGTACAGATCATACTACCGTCCATTCGAAATCGGCTATGAAATTTATGTCCGGGTTTCCATCCGATATACCGCGAGAGTTGACACACCTCTCATTTTATTCCAAAGCCACAACATACAACATCTCATAATTCATGCATATTTATCTACTCAAGGGCCATAACATACATTTCAACATGACAGTCATGCAAACAATTTTCAATAAATAATAAAACAGAAAACGAGTGTGGAAAATACCTTCAGGTCTAACCTTTTTGCCAACTTTCGGGATTACGTTTCACGGACGTCGGAAGGGGTACAGCTCCTCAACTTCTCTGGTTCACTGGTTTAGCGTCCTAGCTCACTGTTTTGCTGTTTTGCTTGCTGTTCGGTCTCCGTTCTGCTGCTGTTCGGTCTTCGTTCTGCTGCTGTTCGGTCTCTGTTTTGCTACTCACTGTTCAGGTCACATGTTTTGACATTTCAACGAACTGTTTCGAGTGTTTTTCGTGGTTTTTTTTTGTGTGGTTTTGTGTGGTTATTTCAAGTGCTGTTTGGAGGTATATTTTCGGTGATGGGGGGCTGCTGTATGGGGAGATTTTCGGTGATGGGTGGAGGTTTATGAGGATGCTGTTTTCGGTTATGGAGTGGAGAAGATGAGGGGAATGGTTTGTGTTCTTCCTATTGCTATTGCCGTGAGTGGCTAAGGCTCTTTGTGTTATGATTTTTCTGTGAGTTATTTGTATGAGCTAGAGGAGTGCATGTCTTGGTTAGGGGTTGTTTATATAGAGAAGGGCTAGGGCTTCACCTTGTCTCACAAGGAAGGGATTTTGGCATTAAAGAGAGATATGATTTGGTGTTTGAGCAAGGAAAGTCAAAGATTGAGGGGGGACAAATCTTGGCTAGATTAGGAATACAAAATATTTAATTTGTTATGATTGATTTTAATTAGGCATGACATCCTTTTAATTTAGTATGTGATTTGTTTGGTTAGGAAGTTAATATATTTGATTTATCTTTATTAGGTATGATTATATTTTGTGTTTTATTAATTGGTAAATGGTTTAATTATCTTATTTATATTTAATTTAATTTCCCATGTGTTTTAAATGTGTTTTATTAATTGGGATGTGTTTATGGGCTTTGGGGGGCTAATTGGGCTGGGGTGCGAGGCTAGCAGCAAAACCAGAAATACTGACTCCGTTCGAACGCCCATTCGAACGCTACACGAACGTCCGCAATCTGCCTGACGTTCGAACGAAGTAACGAACGCAGCACTATCGAAGACAATGAACTTGTGAAATGAACTTGATGACGTACTTATTCCGAATTTCCCATTCCGACCTCCGTTTCCCGCAATATCCTTAGCTAAAAAGGTAGTGCCTCCAACTGAGACTCATCATCGGGTTTCACATGTGAAAATACAATGCCTACACTGGGGTATGGGTTTCTGATCTCACCTCATAAAGATGTTAATCTTATTGAGGAACACGAACTGACTACGTATGAGGAAGTGATACAAGGTATCGACTCCCTATTATGGCAAAGTGCCATGTAGTCCGAAATGGATTCCATGTATACCAACTATGTTTGGATACTAATTGATGTACCGGAAGGCATTGTGCCTATTGGTACTATATAAGTCTTCAAAGAAGACAAACATGGAAGGCAACATACCAACGTACTAAGCTGGGCTTGTAGCGAAAAGGTATCGTTATCAACATTATGTAGATTACGACGAAACCTTTTACTCGTTGCCATGGTTAAATCCATTTGGATAATGCTTGCTGATGGTGCATGTTTCATTTATGAAATATGGCAGCTGAACGTCAAAATCGCTTTCCTTAACGGAAACCTTTTGGAGTATGTTTACAACATTCTGACGGTTTTGTCGCACCATAACTAGCAAACAAGGTTTGCAGGTTATTCGATCCCTGGATAGATTGAAGCAAGCATTGCATTCTTGGAATTATCGCTTTGATGTAATCATAATAGTATATGATTTAATTCAAAACGAAAATGATTCTTGTGTATATAAGGATGATAGTGGGAGTGCACTGACAATGAATGTCTTAAATAATGATGACATATCATTTCTTGAAAATGATATTCCCATAATACAATCGGTGAAAGCATGGCTTTCATGAAAATTCTCCGTAGAATTCTTGGGAGAAACAACCTTTATTCTAGGAATAAAGATCTACTGGATAGATCTAAAAGTTGTTAATACTCTCCGAGAACTCGTACATTGAAATAAATGTACACGACCTGGTGTCTCATATGTTTTGAGCATATGGAATCACAATCAGGCCAATCCAAGTGATAGTCACTGGATTGATGTTAAGAACATCCTTTAGTATCTTACATGAACTAAGGATGCAATCTAATACTATGGAGAATGAGAACTTGAAGTGACTGGGTTCACTGCTGCAAGTTTCCAACCGATAAAACGACTATAAGTCGTAACAACGGTACTATAAAGTTTGAATAACGGAACAGTGAGCTGGAAATCTTCCAAGCAAGATATTGTTACCGAATAAACAAAAAAAGTGGATTATTGCTGCTGCTGAGGCAGCAATAGAAGCCTTCTGGATTGATAATAATCCTAATCAGATTAGGAAAAGTTTTGTTAGCAGCTGAGCTAGGCTACAGCACAGGCTAAAGAATTAATGGTCTCATCAACGATCCAGATATATACTTCAATTATACATCTAATTCGTTCGGATCATACATCGTGGCGATTTGATGATCGAAAAAATCGCATCAGATGATAGTCATACAAATCCGCTGACGAAAGCATTTCCTCAGCAGAAGTTGAGCGTACATAGTTCGGGTGTAGGACACTTGAGTGATTGGTTATAGGCCAAGTGGGAGATTGTTGGACAGTTATGACCCATAGCATCACTATTTGTACAGATCATGGTGTTGTTGTCCAAATTAACTATGTGACAAATAAAATTGCTCTTTCATCATTTGTAATTAGATTACCAAGATGTATAAATGATAGAAGGTCCATATGATTAGTTCCGGATTGATAATATATGAGACAGTATCAATCCACGAAGGTTTAATCATTAAATATCCCTAGTCGTAGTATTATCGAGATTGGACATTGATAATGCGGAATAGACTAGTATTGCACTTGTGCGTGTTATGGGAGCATAACGGCATATTTCTCATATATTTTGGTATAGGATACTCATGCAAGTGTAATAGGAGGTTGTGTTTAGCGATGGTACGGGAAATAGCTTCGCTCTGGATAGACCCCTCAGAATTCCATTGGTAGTATGACTATGTGTCTATGGAAGTCCGCATCAGGGTAGGTGTATTTGGTCTTAACATGAGACTTGCACCGCTAATACTTGCGACAATCAATATACTTTAGTTTTGGTCATCCAGGGCTTTAACAGGTTCTGTGTACGCCTCTTCTGGGTATATTGAGAATCGTAGTGTATTGGGTGTGATGTCGAGATGGAAGTATCACTCCAGTCATAGTGGAGATGATGATCACGTAGGATACGGAACTTGTTCTCTTATATGCTGCAGCTATCGGGATATTATGACTAGGTCATGTTTATCCGATTATAGAGACTAGTTACCAGAGATCTGATATGTGCTTCGTACGGGGCAGACACACTTCCAGCCCCAGGCCTTGCACGTGACATCCGATGCTGGATCGAAATACGCAATACTACGTATACTACGCCTAATATAGATAACATATTACAGTAAGAATATTTCTGGAGAATTGTGTAGGCACGGTGCTTTGCTAGAAGCCAACCATGTCTTGTAAATCGGTATAAACGTAGTACTAGGTACTTACGTGTTCGGATGGCCCGACGATCGGATTTACTGCCAACATATCTGGGGATCTCATGGGTCGCTTCCCGAAGATTCACCGATGACGTATGACTCGCACTTTATTAATCTGGGATTAATTAGTAGAGAGAGAATTAATCTGAGATTAATTACGGATATATTTTATCTGGGATAAAATATTAATTAAAGAGAGAGAACGATTAATTTGGAATTAATCGATAAAATAATATATTCGATATATTATACGAAATTGGATTTCGACGCGGAATTGAAATTAGATTTTAATTCAGGCGAACAAGTTAATTTAGAATTAATTCGTTAGTGACGTGAATAGTAATTTTGCTAGGCAAAGTTATTTAATTAAATTAGATTTAATTACGTCGCAACGGAAAATTCATTAATTTGGAATTAGCGAACCCGAGCCTGATAGTGTTTGCGGGCGCACTCGCATTGCGAATTCAGGTGCGGCCCACAAGTCACATCAAGCGTCAAATCACTAGTCACTTTGAGTGATGTGACAACTTGTCATTTGAGTGATTGATGGGAGTGGTTGTTGGCTTTAAAGCCTTTGACTTTTGGAAAGCAAATAAAATTTGGTAAATTCATTTTTGAAATTCATTTTTTCGGCTTTTGAAGCCAATTTTCTTCTTGATTCTTGCTTGGCCGAGAACAAATGAGAAGAACAAGGAAGATTTGTGGCAAATCTTGCCATTGCTAGCACATGAAGAGTCATCCAAATGTGATAAGGAACTAATTTCATGAGCATGGAATCACCATTTGAAAGCTTGGAGCTTGGAGCATCAATGGAGGTGGTGACCGAAAATGGAGGAACTTCAAAACAGCCCACTGCCGAGCACCTTGGAGGAGAGCTTGAAGATTTTGTTCCTCACATCGCAATCCGATCGTTGTAAGTATGATTCCGCCATGCTTTTACGAGTATTCATACATATGTGTTTCATTGCTTGATTTGATCCTTGGGACTTAATAGAAACCCAACATATAGTAACTGATGATGATGTGGAGGGAGAAGAAATAATTATTGGGGATAAAGAGAATGTGGAAGAGGGAATGTCAGTGGATGTCTCCATGGGTTCGATTACGGGTTTAACACCCACTAGAAAAACTCTCCGGCGGATGGGTTTGGTTTTGGGAAAAGAGGTGATGGTGTTAATAGACGGAAAGGCTTCACACTCCTTCATATCTCCACTTATGGTTTCTGAATTGCAGCTTCCAGTGGACTCTCAAGCTAAATTCAATAGGTTCATGAAGTCTCTATTGAATTACAAGGGATGAAATTTCGGAAGGATGCTATCTATTTTAGACGGGGTGTGCGGAGCTGGTCCTTGGGGTTACCTGGTTAGAGACTCTTGGTGAATTCTCTGCTAACTTTCAAAACTTTACCATGATTGTGCAAATGGAAGGAAGATAGTTCATTTTGAGAGGTGATCCTAACTTGAGTTGCACCAAGGTTTTTTTGAAAACCATGATTTGGACACTACAGAGAGGAGATGAGGCTTTTGCTGTGGAATTAAAAAAAAGTGGTGTACAGACAGATGCTAATATTGAGCACTGGAAGAGAGTTCACAGTTCAATACGTTTGTTTGATCAATTCAAAGACGTGTTTGACCAACCTATTGGGCTGTCAATAGCTCGAGAACGTGATCATGTCATCCCGTTATTGGAGGGAGCCCAACCTCCACAAGTGAGACCATAAAAGTACCCCTATTACAAAAAAAAAATAGAAAGATTTGTTAGAGAAATGTTGAATGTGGGAATTATTATGCCAAGAAGTAGCCCCTACTCAAGTCCTGTGTTGTTAGTAAGAAAAAAAATGGTAGTTGGAGATTCTGCGTAGACTACCGGGCTTTTAACAAGATCATAATTCCAGATAAATTCCCGATCCCATTGATAGATGTGCTGATGGATGAGTTGGAGGGAGCCTCCATATTTTCTAAACTGGATTTGAAATCCACATACCACCAAATTCGAGTAAAGGCTAAGGATGTAGAAAAAATAACTTTCTGCACTCACGAATGGCACTATGGGTTCCTAGTCATGCCTTCGAATTAACGAATGTTCCAGCAAATTTTTCAGTCGCTTATGAATGATTTATTTCGTCTTTATCTTCGTCGCTTTGTACTTGTGTTCTTTGATGACATTCTTGTTTATAGTCTGAATATGGAGACTCACTTACAACATCTGGGGACTGTTTGGAGGTTTCGAGGAAGAATTCACTAGTGGTTAATAGGAAAAAAATGTTATTTTAGGCAGCAACAAAATGAATATTTGGGCAACATAATATCAGAGAAAGGAATAGCCGCAGACATGTCTAAGGTCCAGAGTATGGTGGAGTGGCATGTTCAACGTTCAGTCAAAAAATTGAGGGGTTTCTTAGGCTTCACTGGTTACTACAGAAGATTTATGTTGAATTATGGGCGAATTGCTAGGCCACTAACTGATCCCCTTAAAAAATGGATTTTATTGGGGACATAAATCATAAGCTGTTTTTGATGAACTTAAGTTGGCAATGACATCTGTTCCAATGTTATCCCTTCCTGATTTCTCCAAGGAATTTATTTTGGAGATAGATGCTTCAGGGAATGGAATTGGGGCAGTTCTTATGCAAGAAGGCATGTCAATTGCTTTCTTCAGCAAAACACTATCATCGTGAGCTCAAACTAAGTCAGTTTACGAGAGAGAATTAATGGCATTATATTTGGCATTACAGAAATGGCAACATTATCTGTTACGTTGACACTTCACAATTCAAACTGATCAAAGCAATTTAAGATAGTAAAGGACCAATACACTCTCAATAAAGACTAGTTTAAATGGATTAATAAGCTCGTTGGATTTCGGTTTTCGATTCAGTATAAGCTAGAAAGTGATAACCGCGTTGTAGATGCCTTGTCAAGAAAAGGTGATGGCACAGGTGGCAGTGAAAAATTCAGTTTGCTGACTATGACTATGGGACAATATTTTAAGTTAGAATGGGTAGAGAATGAGGTTCAACAAGATGCTAAAATTCAAGGCATTATGATGGATTTGTTATCAAATGCTGCTTGTCATGGGGACCACTCTATGCAACATGGTCGATTGATGTATAAAGGCATATTAGTATTGCTAAAAAGTTTTCCAGAATACAAAGTTTATTACAAGAGTTTCACTCATCTCCAAGTGGGGGTCACTCAGGTTACTTGCAGACTTATAAACGCTAGCAGCATTAGTTTATTAGGAGGGTATGAAGAGAGATGTGCAGCGATTTATTGCTTCTTGTGACATTTGTCAAAGGAATAAATACTCGGCTCTTACATCGGGAGGGTTGTTGTTAGGGTTGGTGCTCGGAGCGCCAATTTCTTATGTATTTCTCTGTAAATACTTTTGTAAATATTTTATTATGAATAAAATAAACAGTTTCTATTATATAACGTCTCTTTAAATATGGTAAAGACGTAATTGACCTTAGAATGATTAGTTATGATACATTTGTAAAAGTGTCGTAACTAACATTGAGTTGTATTGTAACAATATCATTTCTTAAATTGTTCATGGTCAAGGTTTACATTACTTGGTCGGTAAGTAAACCCCCTGAGATTGGTACATGTCGTATATTGGAATCTTGGATTTCAATGGTTGATTCTCAATGAACCATGAGTTTCGAAGACTCGTATAGAGATGTAGGTGTTTATATCGGATAAACACTGAACAGTTGCTACAACAATTGCTACTCGTTACCCGGTAATCCCGTTAAAAAACCCCAACAGTTGCTACAACCTTTACCCATTCCACGTCCTTGGGAGGAGATATCTATGGATTTTATCAGGGTCTCCCACGAGTGCAAAGAGTGAATTCACTGTTGATGGTTGTTGACAGGCTTACATAATACTGCCATCTTATTACCTTATGCCACTATTTCTCGGCAATGACTGTAGCAGTTGCCTTTATCAAAGAAGTGGTTCGATTGCATGGGTTCCCTAAGACAATTGTAACGGATAAAAATCCTATATTTTTTAGCCATTTTTGGGAGAAAACCTTTTCATTGGCGGGAAGGGTGTTGAAAAGAAGCTCCATTTATCACCCCCAGACGGATGGTCAAACTGAGTTGGTAAATAGAAGCATTGAGGCTTATTTACGATGTTTTTTTTGGTGACAAGCCAAAAATTTGGCCATGATGGATTTTTTGGGTCGAATATTGGTTCAATACAACATATCAAAGTGTCATCGGCATGATCCCATTCCGGCCCTTTACAGGCAAGATGCTCCCCCTCTAATCAAATTTTCAGATGGAAGTGCCACTGTTAATGTGGTTAATCGGCAGCTGCTGGA
This sequence comes from Zanthoxylum bungeanum, assembly GCA_019454045.1. Taxonomy (NCBI): domain Eukaryota; kingdom Viridiplantae; phylum Streptophyta; class Magnoliopsida; order Sapindales; family Rutaceae; genus Zanthoxylum; species Zanthoxylum bungeanum. The sequence goes on along the minus strand of SKCR01004630.1, from coordinate 9,159 downwards.
AAGAGATGAAATTCTTAGAGAACTAAAGGTTAATTTGACCACTGCTCAAGATAAAATAAAGGTGGCAACCAATAAAAAGATAAGGGATGTGAGTTTTGACTTGGAGATATAGTGTACCTTAAAATTCATCCATATCGGATGAAGACTTTGGCTAACCGACCTAATGAGAAGTTGAGTCCTCGTTTTTATGGGCCTTATGAAGTGGTTCAACGCATTGGAAGGACAACTTACAAATTAGCATTGTCAGTTTCAGCTAAGATACATTTTGTCTTTCATATATCTCAGTTGAAGAAATCATTATCTCTTAACATTTCTACTCAGCCATTATCTTCTTGTTTGTCTGATGAGCTTGAATTGAAGGTAACACCTGAAACCGTTGTTCAGGTTGTTTTCTACCTAATGGCCAACATGAAGTGCCGATTAAGTTGATGAATCTGCCTGATTTTGAAAATACTTAGGAACTGTTTGATGTTGTGCAAGTCTGATTCTCGACTTCCACCTTAAAGACAAGGTGGTCCTTTTAGAGGGGAGGTATTGATGGGGACCTTAACAACAAGAAATATTTCATATTAGTTTACTGCAGGAGAGACAAGTCATCAATGCTTAAGGATGTTGGGCTTGGAGATAATCCTGACCTGGAGAAGCCCAAAGAAGCTATTGAGGAACCTTCTATTGATGAGGTGGTTCATGCTGAGCTGTAGAAGAGGACAAAGAAGGCAGTTATGCAGAAGGGGGAACATAGGAGATCCAGTGCTGTGGGAAAAAGATAGCTAATTATTTTTTATTATGCATAGTAATGAGAGGGGAGGATGGCCACCTATCAAGGGCCGAGATGAGCTATTTGTTATGTTAAGGGTGGTCATCACCCCTATCATTTATTTTCTTTAACTACAATCTGCCTGTAAACTTTCAGACTCTTTAATCAAAGCAGTAGGAGATACGTATTTCTGCTTATTGTTGTTGTTGTTGGTTCGTTTTGTGTTGGTATTTGTAGATTGTTGAGTAATTTGCAAGAAATCATCGGTGAAAAATTATGGGTTCCATCAGGTCCATAGCACAAATTGAATATGTTAGTGCTATTGAAAGTTCAGGCCTGATATAACATTTGCAATTTACAAACTCTCCAAATATAAAAGTAATCTTAGTGCGGATCTTTGGAAAGCAATTTGTCAAATTCTTTGATATTTGAAACGAAATAGTAACCTAGGATTATTTTATTAAACCTTTCCTACGGAGGGGCTATTAAGATGCTAGTTGGATAACCATTGTAAATGATAAGAAATCAATACATGGTTGGATTTTTTACTTTAGCTGATGGAGCTATCAAAAAAAAACAGGCGTGTATAACACATTCAACAATAGAATCAATATTTATTGTTTTGGCAATTATTAGCAAAGAAGTAGAGTGATTAAGGAACATATTGGATATAAAATTGTGGCCTAAACCAATGTCAACACCTGTATTATGATATTGATGTTTTTTTTTAGTTTAACCTAATGATAATCTAATTCCCTCCTCACCCATGTGAGCGATTCGGACCCCACATCTCTTGTTTTTAGTATAATAGATTTTATCAACTCAATTAAATGACACTCACTATTATGATAGTGAATCCAGTATATCTAAAGCCTTTAGTAAAATTTATAATGGAAAATCTAGACATAATAGTTTAAGACATGGTTATATTAGGCAATTGATCTCATGAGGCGTTGTTACAATGTATATGTGAGATCAAATAAGAATTTGGATGTGTTGGGGTTTTGGGCAAAATACCCGGATTACGCAGCAGAATACGGGAAAATCAAATTTTCCCATTTCTTTAATTTTTTTTGGGTAATTAAAATAAAATTATTTATTTTAATCACTCAATACTCAAAAATTTCAAAATGGAAAACAAAAATTTTGCAATTTTTAATCAAAAGTAAAGAAGAATAATTCAATTTGAACACTTTTTCCATAAAGTAAATAACAAGTGTAACCAATTACACTTAGCCAAGTAAATCCAAATACACATTAATTTGGAAATGACCGAAAGGCCCAAATGCATGTATCTTTTCGTTTAACCGTTAAACGATTTATAAATAATCAATATTATTTATAACCATTGCCCTAGTGCTCTACGAGTATATTTCATTAGTGAGACTCTCTAGATTCAGGCATATTAGTCACAAAATTCAATTTCGTGTCCATAAACTACTCACCCATAAATTATGACGACCACAGATAAACTATATGAACCATACAGGTCGATGTCATCGCATACGTATAATCCTTTCGTCACATGTATTCGGATTATTCCAGAGATATAGATATTAACGTCAAATCTCTATAGGTATAATCCCGTCGACGATTCTATTAGCAATCTCTTAAATAACACTTAGAACTTACTTCTACAGTGTACCACAGGCCCATGAATTTAACAGATTGCTAATTCCATATTGAATACATATGCTCTATACACAGAACTAACAGATCATATCTTGATACGCACAGGATATCATGAGAATCAGTCTACACCCAACAAACAAACGGAGGTCTGATCTAAATAAATCGGTGACGTGACTTCCATCAAAGTATAGAGGATATCTCATATATACACAGTGGTATCTCAAGTCGAAGGACCACTACGCTACTCAATCCAAGAAGATTCTTATTGACGTTTATGTACCATCTATTAAGAATCTTCGGTGAGTCGTTCAATGTTTATCATATATAAACACCTACATGTCTATACGAGTCTCCCAAAACTCATGGTTCATTGGGATAAACCATCGGACCAAGTCTCGATATACGACATGTACTGGTCTCACGGATTCAATTAACCGACCCGTGTTAGTAAATCTTGATCAGGCACTTTATTTGAGAATAAACTTATAGTGGCGCTTCCCAATGTCTATTACAAACTACTTTGTAACTGCACACTATATTGTAAATTTTGGGATCTTTGTCTATTATATACATATCACTAAATCATATTTAGCTTCAATTTAATCGTGACATTATGGGGGAAATATCACTTTAAGGACAGTGACATTCTCACACTCAAAGCCACATACTATTCTAACATTATCTCAAGCACAGGTAGAAGAATCTTTCCACATAAATTAGCACAGAAAGATCAAGACAAAGTTAACTTAATAGCTTTGTGATACAAACTTGAGTATGAAAAAGAGAGACAAACCGAATTTAATGAGTGGAGCTGTGAGCTAACCTCGACACATTGTGTGTACAATGATTTCAGGGAAGATGTATGCTGAGATCATCTAAATCGGCACAGCCTTGTATACTTAAGCCATGCTCATTAGCTAAATGCAATAGGCATATGAAACACAGATGAGGAGATATGTCTTTTATAGTTGCAGCAGCTTTGCAGTTACTAGGAAAAGTTGATAAGAGGCTCCTGAAAGATACCATTTGTTCTTGATCCTTTTCAGAAAGAAAACCAAAAATTAGGAATCATCATTTCAAAAGAGAAAAAAGAAATGCATTGATTAAATTTTTTATTCAATTAGATAATGACAGCAAATGAGTGTTGATTGGTTTATGGTATAAGTTTTAGGTTCGAATCTTTTGTCTTGTAAGCTTCGTCTCTTTGCTGCATAATAAATACAGTCATATTCACTGTTTTACATAACTAAACCAGCCTGATTTATGCTTTCATCATTTCATTAATTTTGTTTTCTTCTCAAGCTATGAGACTTGTGTGACACAAATAACTATAATATGCAAGTAGTCAAAGCAACCATTAATTAACTTACTAAAATTTGTCGTATTTGTTTATCAAATTAGTTTTTTAGGTCTGTATTATATAGCAACATCTTATTTCACAAAAGATCACTTGGAAAGAGCAAACATGTTTTGCATACCTGCGCAGCTATTTGTGGAGATTCTTGTATATGAACCCAGATGGTATCTTTCAGTGTTTGAACATCAACTTGTTTAGAAGTTTTGTCATACTCAACTTCCACTTTTTGTACCTGAGTTATCAAGATAGAGAAGAAAAGCATAAGTACCAAGGCAATAGTTTTGAATACGTTGCTAGTACTTTACATAGCTTCTTAAATTATATGCTGCAAGTTATTAAAATCTCGAAAGCTTTTGCTTCGTAATCAATGTTATACTATACATAATCCAACCATAAACATTGCTTATCAGTGTTCCAATTCTCAAGCCCTGTATTGTCTAGTTTACACTAATAAAAAAACACAAGGATGAAACTAAAGCACAACAAACGAACCTGTCGAGGCTGAGATACAAGTGTGTCGGAGCCCTCTACATCACTTGGATCATTTCCATCATCAAATTGGCCATCAAACATATTATCATTACCCCAGGATGGAAATTCTTCGTGATCATCAATTCCCTGCCTTTCAACTGAAGATAGAGGAAAACATGAAAACAACTTATTCCATCTAATGCATCAAATACATATTTTATCATCAACGCTTATTATATATAGCTTAGTTATCTGAAAACCAAATATGTTATAACTAGAAATTGTACAAACTCAATATTGTTGAACATGTAAGTATTATACAGTGAAAGAAGGCAACTGTTTATGGAGTGACAAACAAAAAATAAAACAGATTTTGACTCTGTTCAAGAACTGCATTAATAACAGTGGATGCCAGGCAACATGTTCATGATAAACTTATGAAAAAAGCTAATACTGAAATGTCAGTAAGATGAAAATTATAAAGCCTGTGCCTGTCTTACTGACAAGTGACAAGAAATAGCAAGAAGCAAATTATGAGTGCTTCTTCTTAGACAGTCAAGAAAGCATTTGATAAGCATCCAAGAGGGAGAAAATATTACCTGAGGACTTTCTTCTCCTTTTCCCTAGACACTAGAACCAGCACAAGTATCTAATTAGCAGAGTTTGAGAGAGAGAGAGAGAGAGAGAAGAATCATTTGGACGTAGCAGCATGAAAATGTCAAGAGTTACCATTGTTTTAGGAAGAAGGAATAATTTGACAAGATCTTCTGGCTGATAGTGACAATCTTCAGGAAGTGTTGTATTACTAGGTGCTTTACTTCCAGGCATCAGCAATGACTTTGGATTTTTTGGAGGAGCAAATATATCCGGAAATTCATCATCTAAGGCTTTTGTAAAATCAATATCAGGTTCTGTTTGTCTTTTACCCCTTACTTTCTTCGCTGTTACTGGAGATCCACTTTCTGCGGCAGGATCATCCTTTGAACCTGCAGAATACAGTCCCACATTATGTTCCCATGCTAATGAACCTCCAAAAAGGAAAACAACTATTAATGGTTTCACCTTCCACTAGACCTTTAGCTTTTCGATATTTCCAATGGTCAGGACCTGCCCAAGCATTTTGTTTTGCAGAGAATCCCAAATTTAAAAATAAATATTCATCAACCCTCTCAAACCTATCTCCCATATCAGGATCCAGGATTGAAAATGATTCAGTTTCCTGCAAACGTCAGTTTATCTTACCAGTGTACAATTTCATATCAAATTCTTCAAATAATGAACACATAGTCTGCGACAAAACCTCATGATAGCTGGTAAAAGTAGGATCTGCATCATTGAGGTTCTCATCAACACGTGGTTGGTCATCATGATCAAAATCATTGATCCCAAAATCATCAAATGCAACATCATCAGACTCAACTTCATTATTATACACAGCTTCAACTTGGTCTATCGTTTTCTGGAGAGAAGAAAAAGTATCTGACAACCTTTTATTATCTTCATCAAATTGGTTGACTATGATCCTAAGGGTTGGTGAGATTTCATCCTTTGCTTGCATTTTCAGCACCATCTGTTCAATGTGTTCTACAAATTGAATAGGGATTGATTGCCATTAGAACCATAATTTCCTTAAACAACACAGAACTTTGGAACAGAGACCAAAATAGATTTACTAGGGAAAGCAACGAACGAACCTCTGGCAAAAGAAAGGTCAATTGTATCTGACATAGAATGTTGGCTTGCAGTTGCAGATGACATGCCCTTCCCAGGTACTTCCTGTGAATCAAAGAGCACCTGACATCCAGCATACACTCCAAGATTATTCAACAAGAGCCCCTTGGCTCCACCTTCATCAAACTGAGCAGATGTTTGATGGTAGAGGGGATCGACTGCAAATGCAGCTAAAAAACAAAAGAAACGACATCATATTTTTGAAGTAAAATCTCACACCACTAACAGACATGGCTAGGATGTGTGGTCACCATCAAATTTCTTCACATTAAGAGCCTCGAAAGATGATTCCAGTGTTGATAAAGGTGACAGCTGCATTATATGACATCTGTTAATTTAAGATAGATTTATTGCCCAGATATACACAAATAAATAGTATCAACCTTTTTTTCTATATCTTTCTTTGAATGGCCTTCCCCGTGCCCATTTTGAACATTGGAATCTTCCACCCCGGTACCTGACATTATAATACATCATCAGGAATCTACAACCATGAAAGTGGCACAAAATATGTAGCCAGGATAATACTGCAAATCGGCACCTGAAACTAGAATCCAATGACTATGCTTGCAGAATTTAAATAAACAAAGGACTCCAGAATAAGAAACCTAACCTTGTTCGTTTTCTTGACCTGCTCTATTAATTCCCCCTAGTACCTTGTATGCCTCTGAATGCACTGAATCCACTCTTAAAGAGTAAATCTTAACTCCTGCTTCGAGAGTGCAACTTGCCTGGAAAAACAGGAATGTAAAAAATATTTTCAAACACGTAACAGAAGCAAAATAGTGCAGGCTCAAGTCAACTTGTCGGACATGACTTGATGCTTCAAGGATGCAACATGCCAACAAGATTTGTAAACTAGAATCATGTATCGGCAAAAGAAAAAATGTAGCTAAGGTAACTAATAAGCCAGAAGCGTGATTAAGTGATATGCTTGTCCTATGCATAAACATGTATGCAAACACAAGTGTTTAACTTGTTAAAAATGCAATGCCAATCAACTATTGATATCTCAAATACATAAACTCGCCAACGAAATCCCTTCACATTCCTCAACACTAACAGAAGAGTAGTTTTCCATGTAAATGGTTGATTGTTGATGAAAAATTCAGAAGGCACACTAAATGGTCAAATATTAATAAAACAATAAAAAGGGTTTTTGTTTCATTTTATATTCAAAACCGTTATTTTCTCCCAATCCCTAAATCAATTAATGCATTTTATTTTATAGAAATATACACATAAAAAGGGCTAAACATACCTTTTGGAAATTGGTCTCCACATCATTCTCTTCTTCAACCTTGATAATCTCACAGAGATGGTCAATCAAATTCAACTCCCATGTATTCTTTTGATTAATTTTCTGCATGCCCCATCAATTACAATCCACAAGAATAAACACATTACAAATTTAAATTAAAATACAACTAACAGAAAAATGCCCAACCACTATTTCTATCAATCAAAATTATCTCCGGCTAAATAAAACAAATATATATAACAATAATCAGCAAACAAAAAATCAAACATTTAAGCATAAAAGGAGAAATAGTAAACATCGAATTGAAGGGTTTATACGGACATTTTCGCTGGCGAGCTTGATGCAATTGTGGAACAATTCGAGAATCTGGTCCTTGCCAAGAATGGAATCAGAGTCGCCGTGTTGCGGCAGTGGATTCTGCACAGTGACGGGCTTGCGGCGGATGGAGGCGGCGCGGGCCGCTCGGGCCTGGTCCCGCTCCAGCCTGTCGTTATTGCTGCCCAAAAAGAATGGGCTGGTCGGAGATTGGATGCGAGAGGCCATGGCAACTCTCTGCCTTCGAAGAGGACTTAGGGCTTCGGCCATTGTTGCTTGATTCAAATCAAACCCAAATTGGGAATCACTGATTAGGATTCTGTTTTGCAGTAAATTTGCTTTAGTTGATGTTTATGTGTTCATGGATTTTCCCTCCACTTGAAATTATTGTGTTTTTGGGATCAGAAGAAAACAAATTATTGTGTTTTTGTGATCTACGGGAGTAATTACGAAGCGTCGGCTAATATTCTGTAGTCCTTTATTTGGGTTTTTTTTTTATCACGTACATCCCTAATGTTCTAATTTTTTATCAAGAAAATATATAAGTCATCCCTTTATGTTAAATTGATCCTTTCCTTCCCATGGTAAATTAACAAATTGCACTAGCATTTGGCCGCCCAACTTTGTTAACCTTTTTTTTTTTTTTTCCCTTCTTTAAATCTCAAAACGAAAATATTATTTTACAGCAGAAATTTAACATAAGGAAATTTAACAAAACTAGCCAAAAAAATTTTATTATTTACTAAAATGGACCTCAACGTTTAGGTTTTGCAAAAATAATTACATTGTCTTAGGTGAACTTAATCCACATTCTTTGAAGTTCACATTGGACTTTTTTTTTTTATTTGAAACTTCGGAGATCTGAAATATTATTAAATAATATTTTTTAAATAATATATAAATTAAATTTATTTATGATTTGTTTTTTGAACTAATTTTATTAAATTCTTTTTTTTTTTACTATATAAACAATTAACTATAAATCAAAACAGTTAACTATACATCAAAATGAAAATAATATAATATATATAAAAAAATCTACATAGCATCAAAATCAATGTTAGCCGATACATTATCAGGTCTAATATCTCTCTCAACCGACATCCTCCAGAATTTCTAACGCCTCTTATAGTGACCGCTCCATTCCTTTTTGTCGATCATTCATTCTCTTATGTCGCTCCTCGATCCTCGTCTGACCCTCTTTTATCGCAATCACGCGGTCATGTAACAAAATGATTAATAGATCACCTGCAGGATGAGAAACGTAGGATGGACTAGTGCGAGATGAGTCAACATCATCGGAGCCTACTGGAGGATGACCAGCACCATTGGAGCCATTTGGAGGATCATCAGCAACATGATCATTATGTGACAGCTGATTATGCGTAGAACGACGATCTACCAAACAGATAAATAAAAAGAATTAAATAATCGAATCACTATCAATTTTTATCATGAAATATATATATATATATAATTTTTTGATATCTGTCATGAAAATATTGTATGCGTCTGTATAATAAAGGCTCCTCCGTCACAAAAACCATGGTTAATGATAGTCGAATTCTCAAATTAGACCACCTCGTCATCCAAATTCAGCTGGAAATACTGCATGAGCTGATTGATGATCATATC